>JARQOD010004273.1:0-56374 GCA_033576555.1 Oophaga sylvatica | reverse complement strand
TTCCTTATTGGTATTGTCCTTGCACTATGCACTTGCCACTTTATTTCAAGAGATTTGGGGTCAGTAACATATTCCATGCTCTTCTATGTCCAAGGAAGGAGCCATAATATTATATATATATACCAGCCAACTCACATCAGAATCCCTTGTTATTTAGTGCCATTACATTTGCCCACTTTCAACATGGACACTCGGCATGTGCACATGCCCGCTGTGGCAGTGTTTATGGAATATATGGATGTGACGAGGTACGGTCTCTGACGGTATGGGGGATTTCCTCCTAAACCGCCTCGCCGCAGTTTGATGCCGGAGTGTTGCTATTTCTGGGGACTGCGGACAGCGCGCATGCGCCTTTCATGGTGTTGATTACACAGAGCACCTGGTCCGACATTATATAAAACACCCTAGAGACCAGCGCCGGACTGGCCATTTGGCAATTCTGGCAAATGCCAGAAGGGCCTGTCTGATCATGGGTTGCCTTGTCTGCTACATTTTTAGCAGAATCTGTGTTCTCGAGACACTCATACTGTTAAGAGTTGTGATGGAGCACAAAGTCGCTGACTCCGTCACTTATCAGCAGGCCACGGGTATCATTGAAATATTGGTCTTGTAGGAAATCTTGCTTTCCTCCATCCAGGGTAATATTAGTAATATATTCCCAATTGGTGCTTGGGGACGGGTTCAGCATGGGCCTGTGTGACTTCAAATGCCAGGACTGAATTTCAGCCCCAGTCCTTACCTGCTGGAGACACACAGAGTTACAACCCCCCAAGGAAGCCCATGCAAAATGCACATCGGGGCTGCACTGGGCATCTTATTACACAGGCATCTGTATGGGTAAGCTGGCTTTGCCTGATCACTTATACCTTTGACTCGACCTTTGCCATACTTTGAACCTTCATGCACTTTTATAGTAGCGAGTAAGCATTACATGTTACCTTGACAGTGGCCTGTGTATAATATACACCTAAGGTTTGAGTATGTTACCCTACAAATACATCATTGGGCACTAGTGTTGCACTTCATATGCACTAAGCACATCAGGTCACCATTAACATTGATGCTACTATGACCTTCTAGTCCAGATTTCCCTGACCCTGTTTACATATGTGATGTCAGTGCAACACTAGTGCCCAATGATGTGTTTGTAGCGTAACATACAGTTATATGAAAAAGTTTGGGCACCCCTATTAATCTTAAGCTTCATGTTTGATAAAAATTGGTGTTTTTGCAACAGCTATTTCAGTTTGATATATCTAATAACTATTGGACACAGTAATGTTTCTGCCTTGAAATGAGGTTTATTGTACTAACAGAAATGTGCAATCTGCATCCAAACAAAATTTGTCAGGTGCATAAGTATGGGCACCTCACCAGAAAAGTGACATTAATATTTAGTAGATCCTCCTTTTGCAAAAATAACAGCCTCTAGTCGCTTCCTGTAGCTTTTAATGAGTTCCTGGATCCTGGATGAAGGTATTTTTGACCATTCCTCTTTACAGAACAATTCCAGTTCAGTTAAGTTTGATGGTCGCCGAGCATGGACAGCCCTCTTCAAATGATCCCACAGATGTTCAATGATATTCAGGTCTGGGGACTGGGATGGCCATTCCAGAACATTGTAATTGTTCCTCTGCATGAATGCCTGAGTAGATTTGGAGCGGTGTTTTGGATCATTGTCTTGCTGAAAGATCCATCCCCTGCGTAACTTCAACTTTGTCACTGATTCTTGAACATTATTGTCAAGAATCTGCTGATACTGAGTGGAATCCATGCATCCCTCAACTTTAACAAGATTCCCGGTGCCGGCATTGGCCACACAGCCCCAAAGCATGATGGAACCTTCACCAAATTTTACTGTGGGTAGCAAGTGTTTTTCTTGGAATGCTGTGTTTTTTTGACGCCATGCATAATGCCTTTTTGTATGACCAAACAACTCAATCTTGGTTTCATCAGTCCACAGGACCTTCTTCCAAAAATAAATTGGCTTCTCCAAATGTGCTTTTGCATACCTCAGCCGACTCTTTTTGTGGCGTGCTTGCAGAAATGGCTTCTTTCGCATCACTCTCCCATACAGCTTCTCCTTGTGCAAAGTTTGTTGTATAGTTGACCGATGCACAGTGACACCATCTGCAGCAAGTTGATGCTGCAGCTCTCTGGAGGTGGTCTGAGGATTGTCCTTGACTGATCTCACCATTCTTCTTCTCTGCCTTTCTGATGTTTTTCTTGGCCTGCCACTTCTGGCCTTAACAAGAACTGTCCCTGTGTTCTTCCATTTCCTTACTATGTTCCTCACAGTGGAAACTGACAGGTTAAATCTCTGAGACTGCTTTTTGTATCCTTCCCCTGAACAACTATGTTGAATAATCTTTGTTTTCAGATCATTTGACCGTTGTTTTGAGGAGCCCATAATGCCACTCTTCAGAGGAGATTCAAACAGGAGAACAACTTGCAAGTGGCCACTTTAAGTAGCTTTTCTCATGATTGCATACACCTGGCTATGAAGTTCAAAGCTCAATGAGGTTACAAACCCAAAAAAAGTACTTTAGTAAGTCAGTAAAAAGTAGGTAGGAGTATTTAAAACAAGAAAATGATAAGGGTGGCCATACTTATGCACCTGTCAAATTTTGTTTGAATGCAGATTGCACATGTTCTGCTAGTACAATAAACCTCATTTTAAGGCAGAAACATTACTGTGTCCAATAGTTATTAGATATATCAAACTGAAATAGCTGTTACAAAAACACCAATTTTTATAAAACATTAAGCTTAAGATTAATAGGGGTGCCCAAACTTTTTCATATAACTATATGATATACTGTATATATACATATATATATATATATATATATTTATTTAATGTACTGCTTTATGAGTGTTTATAAGCTTGTATTTTTACCACTATTAGGCTGCTATACTTAGATTCAGCATTATTTCCATCTAGTGTTATTGTCCTCATCTCTATCTTCATCTATATTTCATATGATATCAAATGCTGCTTTATTCCTTATTGGTATTGTCCTTGCACTATGCACTTGCCACTTTATTTCAAGAGATTTGGGGTCAGTAACATATTCCATGCTCTTCTATGTCCAAGGAAGGAGCCATAATATTATATATATACCAGCCAACTCACATCAGAATCCCTTGTTATTTAGTGCCATTACATTTGCCCACTTTCAACATGGACACTCGGCATGTGCACATGCCCGCTGTGGCAGTGTTTATGGAATATATGGATGTGACGAGGTACGGTCTCTGACGGTATGGGGGATTTCCTCCTAACCGCCTCGCCGCAGTTGATGCCCGGAGTGTTGCTATTTCTGGGGACTGCGGACAGCGCGCATGCGCCTTTCATGGTGTTGATTACACAGAGCACCTGGTCCGACATATATATAAACACCCTAGAGACCAGCGCCGGACTAGCCATTTGGCAATTCTGGCAAATGCCAGAAGGGCCTGTCTGATCATGGGTTGCCTTGTCTGCTACATTTTTAGCAGAATCTGTGTTCTCGAGACACTCATACTGTTAAGAGTTGTGATGGAGCACAAAGTCGCTGACTCCGTCACTTATCAGCAGGCCACGGGTATCATTAGAAATATTGGTCTTGTAGGAAATCTTGCTTTCCTCCATCCAGGGTAATATTAGTAATATATTCCCAATTGGTGCTTGGGGACGGGTTCAGCATGGGCCTGTGTGACTTCAAATGCCAGGACTGAATTTCAGCCCAGTCCTTACCTGCTGGAGACACACAGAGTTACAACCCCCCAAGGAAGCCCATGCAAAATGCACATCGGGCTGCACTGGGCATCTTATTACACAGGCATCTGTATGGGTAAGCTGGCTTTTGCCTGATCACTTATACCTTTGACTCGACCTTTGCCATACTTTGAACCTTACATGCACTTTTATAGTAGCGAGTAAGCATTACATGTTACCTTGACAGTGGCCTGTGTATAATATACACCTAAGGTTTGAGTATGTTACCCTACAAATACATCATTGGGCACTAGTGTTGCACTTCATATGCACTAAGCACATCAGGTCACCATTAACATTGATGCTACTATGACCTTCTAGTCCAGATTTCCCTGACCCTGTTTACATATGTGATGTCAGTGCAACACTAGTGCCCAATGATGTGTTTGTAGCGTAACATACAGTTATATGAAAAAGTTTGGGCACCCCTATTAATCTTAAGCTTCATGTTTGATAAAAATTGGTGTTTTTGCAACAGCTATTTCAGTTTGATATATCTAATAACTATTGGACACAGTAATGTTTCTGCCTTGAAATGAGGTTTATTGTACTAACAGAAAATGTGCAATCTGCATCCAAACAAAATTTGTCAGGTGCATAAGTATGGGCACCTCACCAGAAAAGTGACATTATATATTTAGTAGATCCTCCTTTTGCAAAAATAACAGCCTCTAGTCGCTTCCTGTAGCTTTTAATGAGTTCCTGGATCCTGGATGAAGGTATTTTTGACCATTCCTCTTTACAGAACAATTCCAGTTCAGTTAAGTTTGATGGTCGCCGAGCATGGACAGCCCTCTTCAAATGATCCCACAGATGTTCAATGATATTCAGGTCTGGGGACTGGGATGGCCATTCCAGAACATTGTAATTGTTCCTCTGCATGAATGCCTGAGTAGATTTGGAGCGGTGTTTTGGATCATTGTCTTGCTGAAAGATCCATCCCTGCGTAACTTCAACTTTGTCACTGATTCTTGAACATTATTGTCAAGAATCTGCTGATACTGAGTGGAATCCATGCATCCCTCAACTTTAACAAGATTCCCGGTGCCGGCATTGGCCACACAGCCCCAAAGCATGATGGAACCTTCACCAAATTTTACTGTGGGTAGCAAGTGTTTTTCTTGGAATGCTGTGTTTTTTTGACGCCATGCATAATGCCTTTTTGTATGACCAAACAACTCAATCTTGGTTTCATCAGTCCACAGGACCTTCTTCCAAAAAGAAATTGGCTTCTCCAAATGTGCTTTTGCATACCTCAGCCGACTCTGTTTGTGGCGTGCTTGCAGAAATGGCTTCTTTCGCATCACTCTCCCATACAGCTTCTCCTTGTGCAAAGTGCGTTGTATAGTTGACCGATGCACAGTGACACCATCTGCAGCAAGTTGATGCTGCAGCTCTCTGGAGGTGGTCTGAGGATTGTCCTTGACTGATCTCACCATTCTTCTTCTCTGCCTTTCTGATGTTTTTCTTGGCCTGCCACTTCTGGCCTTAACAAGAACTGTCCCTGTGTTCTTCCATTTCCTTACTATGTTCCTCACAGTGGAAACTGACAGGTTAAATCTCTGAGACTGCTTTTTGTATCCTTCCCCTGAACAACTATGTTGAATAATCTTTGTTTTCAGATCATTTGACCGTTGTTTTGAGGAGCCCATAATGCCACTCTTCAGAGGAGATTCAAACAGGAGAACAACTTGCAAGTGGCCACTTTAAGTAGCTTTTCTCATGATTGCATACACCTGGCTATGAAGTTCAAAGCTCAATGAGGTTACAAAACCCAAAAAAAGTACTTTAGTAAGTCAGTAAAAAGTAAGTAGGAGTATTTAAAATAAGAAAATGATAAGGGTGGCAATACTTATGCACCTGTCAAATTTTGTTTGAATGCAGATTGCACATGTTCTGCTAGTACAATAAACCTCATTTTAAGGCAGAAACATTACTGTGTCCAATAGTTATTAGATATATCAAACTGAAATAGCTGTTGCAAAAACACCAATTTTTATAAAACATTAAGCTTAAGATTAATAGGGGTGCCCAAACTTTTTCATATAACTATATGATATACTGTATATATACATATATATATATATATATATATATATATATATATATATATATATATTTAATGTACTGCTTTATGAGTGTTTATAAGCTTGTATTTTTACCACTATTAGGCTGCTATACTTAGATTCAGCATTATTTCCATCTAGTGTTATTGTCCTCATCTCTATCTTCATCTATATTTCATATGATATCAAATGCTGCTTTATTCCTTATTGGTATTGTCCTTGCACTATGCACTTGCCACTTTATTTCAAGAGATTTGGGGTCAGTAACATATTCCATGCTCTTCTATGTCCAAGGAAGGAGCCATAATATTATATATATACCAGCCAACTCACATCAGAATCCCTTGTTATTTAGTGCCAATACATTTGCCCACTTTCAACATGGACACTCGGCATGTGCACATGCCCGCTGTGGCAGTGTTTATGGAATATATGGATGTGACGAGGTACGGTCTCTGACGGTACGGGGGATTTCCTCCTAACCGCCTCGCCGCAGTTGATGCCCGGAGTGTTGCTATTTCTGGGGACTGCGGACAGCGCGCATGCGCCTTTCATGGTGTTGATTACACAGAGCACCTGGTCCGACATATATATAAACACCCTAGAGACCAGCGCCGGACTGGCCATTTGGCAATTCTGGCAAATGCCAGAAGGGCCTGTCTGATCATGGGTTGCCTTGTCTGCTACATTTTTAGCAGAATCTGTGTTCTCGAGACACTCATACTGTTAAGAGTTGTGATGGAGCACAAAGTCGCTGACTCCGTCACTTATCAGCAGGCCACGGGTATCATTAAAATATTGGTCTTGTAGGAAATCTTGCTTTCCTCCATCAAGGGTAATATTAGTAATATATTCCCAATTGGTGCTTGGGGACGGGTTCAGCATGGGCCTGTGTGACTTCAAATGCCAGGACTGAATTTCAGCCCCAGTCCTTACCTGCTGGAGACACACAGAGTTACAACCCCCCAAGGAAGCCCATGCAAAATGCACATCGGGGCTGCACTGGGCATCTTATTACACAGGCATCTGTATGGGTAAGCTGGCTTTTGCCTGATCACTTATACCTTTGACTCGACCTTTGCCATACTTTGAACCTTACATGCACTTTTATAGTAGCGAGTAAGCATTACATGTTACCTTGACAGTGGCCTGTGTATAATATACACCTAAGGTTTGAGTATGTTACCCTACAAATACATCATTGGGCACTAGTGTTGCACTTCATATGCACTAAGCACATCAGGTCACCATTAACCTTGATGCTACTATGACCTTCTAGTTCAGATTTCCCTGACCCTGTTTACATATGTGATGTCAGTGCAACACTAGTGCCCAATGATGTGTTTGTAGAGTAACATACAGTTATATGAAAACGTTTGGGCACCCCTATTAATCTTAAGCTTCATGTTTGATAAAAATTGGTGTTTTTGCAACAGCTATTTCAGTTTGATATATCTAATAACTATTGGACACAGTAATGTTTCTGCCTTGAAATGAGGTTTATTGTACTAGCAGAACATGTGCAATCTGCATTAAAACAAAATTTGACAGGTGCATAAGTATGACCATCCTTATCATTTTCTTGTTTTAAATACTCCTACCTACTTTTTACTGACTTACTAAAGCACTTTTTTTGGTTTTGTAACCTCTTTGAGCTTTGAACTTCATAGCCAGGTGTATGCAATCATGAGAAAAGCTACTTAAAGTGGCCACTTGCAAGTTGTTCTCCTGTTTGAATCTCCTCTGAAGAGTGGCATCATGGGCTCCTCAAAACAACTGTCAAATGATCTGAAAACAAAGATTATTCAACATAGTTGTTCAGGGGAAGGATACAAAAAGCTGTCTCAGAGATTTAACCTGTCAGTTTCCACTGTGAGGAACATAGTAAGGAAATGGAAGAACACAGTGACAGTTCTTGTTAAGGCCAGAAGTGGCAGGCCAAGAAAAACATCAGAAAGGCAGAGAAGAAGAATGGTGAGATCAGTCAAGGACAATCCTCAGACCACCTCCAGAGAGCTGCAGCATCAACTTGCTGCAGATGGTGTCACTGTGCATCGGTCAACTATACAACGCACTTTGCACAAGGAGAAGCTGTATGGGAGAGTGATGCGAAAGAAGCTGTTTCTGCAAGCATGCCACAAACAGAGTCGGCTGAGGTATGCAAAAGCACATTTGGAGAAGCCAATTTCTTTTTAAGAAGAAGGTCCTGTGGACTGATGAAACCAAGATTGAGTTGTTTGGTCATGCAAAAAGGCGTTATGCGTGGCGTCAAAAAAACACAGCATTCCAAGAAAAACACTTGCTACCCACAGTAACATTTGGTGGAGGTTCCATTATGCTTTGGGGCTGTGTGGCCAATGCCGGCACCGGGAATCTTGTTAAAGTTGAGGGACGCATGGATTCCACTCAGTATCAGCAGATTCTTGACAATAATGTTCAAGAATCAGTGACAAAGTTGAAGTTACGCAGGGGATGGATCTTTCAGCAAGACAATGATCCAAAACACCGCTCCAAATCTACTCAGGCATTCATGCAGAGGAACAATTACAATCCCAGTCCCCAGACCTGAATATCATTGAACATCTGTGGGATCATTTGAAGAGGGCTGTCCATGCTCTGCGACCATCAAACTTAACTGAACTGGAATTGTTTTGTAAAGAGGAATGGTCAAAAATACCTTCATCCAGGATCCAGGAACTCATTAAAAGCTACAGGAAGCGATTAGAGGCTGTTATTTTTGCAAAAGGAGGATCTACTAAATATTAATGTCACTTTTCTGGTGAGGTGCCCATACTTATGCACCTGTCAAATTTTGTTTGGATGCAGATTGCACATTTTCTGTTAGTACAATAAACCTCATTTCAAGGCAGAAACATTACTGTGTCCAATAGTTATTAGATATATCAAACTGAAATAGCTGTTGCAAAAACACCAATTTTTATCAAACATTAAGCTTAAGATTAATAGAGGTGCCCAAACTTTTTCATATAACTGTACTGTCCTTCACACCTGAGTCTTTTTCAGTTTTTTTACTTTTACTATGGTTTTTGTGAATTACTTTATGCCTCATGATTGAATAAATTTACTTGATTATTATTTTTTTTTGTGGACTTCTACTCCATGTTTTTTGTAGGATTAATATTAGTGGGAGTCTCCTTTTATACTTTTTTCTGGTCTTCTATATTTGCATTGGGCAAGTTTGATGTTTATGTAGTATTCTTCAGTGGATCTTGACTCCACCTTTATAAATCTGGATGAGATTAAAGTTCATGACCCTCCCTTCCATGCAATTCTCCTCAAAATGGACCCGCTTTGGACCCACCATCCACTCCCAGGTAAGAGCATCAGCCTGCATGTGCGCTTTTACAACATAAGCAAGCTCCCATGGCTAGCAAAAGCCAGTGGAGGATGGCCTTTTAGGAATCAGGGGTGTCCCAGCGTCCACTATCCCAGTCAAAACTTTTGGGAATAGACTGGGGCACAAAGACAGGCTAAGATACAGGAGCTGGCAGAGGGATAGTCACGGGCTGGAGAACAGGAGCAGGCCAGGGAAGAGCCGCATGCGGAGGTATAACTTATTTTTCCTCTCTCTCTTGAGGAGAGACGAATGGCCCAGGGGGAGTGTACTAACCTTAAGGGGTGATGTATTCCAAAGCTGGCATCTTCAGCTCTCCGTTGATATTGCTCCAGTACACCAGGTGTATTTTATGCTGAATGAGACCCAGGTCAAGGGATGGAATGACCTCCCAGTGAGCTGTGGCCACCATGAGTATCTCCCCTGTCTCATGGCCCCCATGGTGGTGATCTGTATCATCTGTTCATCAAAATAATTGTCCAATTTCTCCAGACCCTCGGGTTAGATGCACAGTCCGGTTCATTTTCTTCAGTATAGAAAGCAGGACTTCTTCACTCATGTAATGCTGAAAGCAATTTGGTGCCCTCGAGTCACTTCCAATGCACTTCCTGCCCGACAGGCTCTGCTCTTCCGGCAGTCACACCAATGATGCGGCCGACACCTCCACTGTCTCTCCTCTCGACTATGCTTCTAGACACGCCCTCTTTTTCTGTGCCACTCCACAGTTTCTGGGATGGATCCTGGATCCGGAACACCTATTGGAGACAGTTTCTTCAGTGGGCCGAGCACATGATTTTAGAGCCTTCAGACACTGACCATTCCCACTATGGGCCAGATCTCCCTTCTTCGGACCCCCCATAGTCGCCATCTTAAGGCTCACATTGCTGTCCACTATCTTGGGAATTGGGCCACCATCTGAAATTTTGGAGTTCAAGTTGCTGTCCACCATCTTGCTCTCCTTAAGGTAGTTAACGCTTTAGTTTCTTGTTTCTGCTTCTTTCTTGGTTTCTATGGTTTCCCTGCATTTCTTATTTTTTCATTTTCTTTATTTTCCAGAGCCTGACCCTGCACACAGTGTGACTTGAAGTGGGGCCTGGTCTTCCTTCTTCGTGATCAGTTTATTTGGTCCACCTGTATGTATTGTGGGCAACTGTGGACTGCTGTGTATTTAGTTCCATAGGGACTTATCCTTTTTTGGACTATACAGTAAGGCCATGGACGGCCGTCTTTAAGTGGCAAGGCATGTAGGGGTTCGGCCCTTGCTAGATACTGAATGACATTGTGTCTTTAAGATACCATGCTCCCCTCTGAGTTGTGTGCACTTGGACTAGTCCTTTCTCCCCTACAGCTTGCTGTGTGTTGGTTCTGGACAAGATGCTGTAAGTGAAGAGAGCCTCCTGTCTGAGGAACACTAACCAGATGTTTTTTGCCATGAGAGACTGATAAAAGGTAGAAGAAAGTGCCCATCCACTGCATGATTCACCACCAGGACCGCATCCAAAGAGGCAAAGAGACACATCATACATCCAGGGCAGTTTTCCTGAAACACTTGTAACCTGAGTGGAAAATAACACTGTGGTACCAGTCATACCTCCACATTGCAAGAGGGAACAAGATTTGCCGAGACCTAGGAAAGAGAGATTCATTAACATGAAGGAAGAGCTCAACACAACCAATTTGGCTCAACTGCATCAGGACAAAGTAACAGAAACCAGACTTTCTTCTAAACTTACAGAACTATGAGTTACTCGAGTGTTAATTGTGTTAGGGTGTTGATCAGGGTTCTTTATATAGGACGCTGCAGCAGCATGGCCCAATTATCAGAAGTCAGGTAGTAAGTTAGAAGAGAGTAGTTTGTGAAACTTGTTTATACTGATTATATTAGGCTAAGTGCACACGTTCAGGAATGTGTGCAGAATTTTCCTGAGCAAAACCTGACTTTTTCCGCGGTAAAAACGCATGCGGTTTTGTCGCATTTTTGGTGCGTTTTTTGCGGAATTTTGCGCGTTTTTACCGCAATTTTTTCCTGAACTTTCTAGGTCAATAATATAGTGGGAAAAACGCTAGAATTCTGCGAAATTAATGAACATGTTGCTTTTTTTTCCGTGATGCGTTTTTTTAGAGGCAAAAAATGCACCATGTGCACAAAAATTGCGGAATTCATTCTAAATAATAGGATGCTTCATTCATGAACGTGTGCACTTAGCCTTAAACTTGACATTGCCATAGCTGGAGCTCAGCTTTTGTGACACACTCCAGCTATCTCCTTTTTTATCTAATATTACTGTCCTCATTACAATAACTGTTAGCCATATTCCCCGGCATCTAATCCTATGTTTTACAATAAAGCCGGTGTTTTGTTTTTCTTCTTCGTCTACTGTACCGTATTTTAGTCCTGCCTAGAGGTGTCATTCAGACATCGCTTTAGGTCACCTGTCCTTTTCAAAAAGTAAGCCACATGCACAATGTCAATTATAAACATGCCCTTGTAGGTACAGCCTCTCACCACCAGATGAAGAAATGAGTGGCGCTAGACAACGATATAAGGCTACGATCACACACTGCAATCGCAATGCAGTTTTTTCCTAACCACATTGTTTTTGCCACAATATCTGAAAATCATGACAGCGTATTTTTTGTGTGATTGTGACAAAAAGTCATTGCATTCTTGTTTTCTTTACATTAATCACAGCGTATATAATAGACACAACTCCCATTAAATAAATGGAAAGATAGGACAATCAAACTAAGTAATTTTTTATTAAAGTCATTAAAAAATATTACAAGAATAAAGAACCACAAAAAGGACGCAGTCCCAAGGGCATGTGTACAAATACATAGGCTATTTACACTATCAGGATGTAATTGTGATAGATTACAAAACACCCACAAATTAAAGTGTATATATATATGTGTAATGCAAAAGTGCACATCCAAAAATCTTGAGGTAAATGGGTGCTTATAAATTATCCAAAAAAAGGACAAACAAGGACATGATCTGGTGTGAAAAAATACAGCAGTGGATCTGAGTATAAAATTGCAGCAGTGTGTGGTAAATATCTTATCCCAGAAATATATTGGCCAATATAAAGTGCTAAATGCACTAAGAGTAAAAATTTTTGACACATAAGTGTAAATAACAAAGCCTATTGACCATCCAGGCAAGATATAGTTAATATAGATAGACTACAGATATGAATCCAATCATATAAAGCGCAATAGTGCATAGTAGATGGCCTATTCTGGAGCTATCACAGCTTAACCGCTATAAAGTGCATGCTGCATATAAGGTGCAATGAGTGAAATGAAAATCATATACATGATAGTCCAATTACCTGGAGTGTGATATAGTTAGCCTGCCCTGCTGGTATGTGTCCTCACCCCAACAGCGTCGTTTCGCAAATGCTTCCTCAATGGGGGCGTACGTACTGTATATGATTTTCATATGTGAATAGCCTATATATTTGTATACATGCCCTTGGGACTGCGTCCTTTTTGTGGTTCTTTATTCTTATAATATTTTTTAATAACTTTAATAAAAAATTCCTTTTAAAAATGTAATACTTGGTTTGATTGTCCTATTTTTCCATTTATGTCCTATCTTTCCATTTATTTAATGGGAGTTGTGTCTATTATCTATGGTATTTGGACATTGAAAATTTTTCTTATAAGACTGTGTTAAACACATTAATCACAGCATTCCAACTTTTTGGGAATTGGGATTGTAGAATATTGATCCTGTACGTATAATGTATATTTTTCCCAAAACTTGTATCCCTACAGTGTAATTGCACACCTGTAAGCATAGTGTGTGAGCGTAGGTAAGGCCGCATTCACGCTTTCACTGTATCTCCTCTTTTGCATTTGCTCTTGTGTTTAGCTCAAAATGTGCCTCAAAAAGTTGTACAATCCTGCATTTGTCAGCATGTAGTTTTTGTTGGTTAACTTTAGAAAGGATTGCCTAGATAGACAACAAAACTACACAAAGGTACCTGTTATAATTATTATACAAAGATTAGGTTATAAGACAATGACAAAGATACATTAACCCCTTTCTGACATCAGACGCAATGATCCATACATGTGATCTGGGCCAATTTGACCATGGACGGATCATTACGTCTAAGCGATGGGCCGCGCTAACGGCTGGTACGTGGCCAATTGCCACCGGATGTCAGCTAATGTTGACAGCTGACACCCAGCACTAGGTGCCAGGAGCAGTCACAGACCGCTCCCGGTACTTAAGGCCCGAAATACTGTCATCGAATTCCGGAAACCGGCACAGGGCTGGCAGCCCCTGTTCCTTTGGATTGGAGACCTTGTTGCGTGACGCGAGGTCCCGATCATTGCCACGGTGAGCGGATGTCTTCACGACAATATTCGGGTCAGCAGTGCTAGGAATCTTGTTGATCATGCGCAGTACATGATCAACATGTCTCCCTGTCAGTGCAGCGCTGGCAGCTTCTATGGCATGCAGATGCTGCTTCATCTGCTTGCTATAGAAGCGATCAGCCTGCAAAAAATGATTGTTCCATAGAGGGACAAAGTAAAAAACTTAAGAAAAAGTAAAGAAATTTTTTTTAAATAATTGTAAAAATATTAAAAATAATAAAAAATCAATAAATATTCTATCTCTAAACAAATATTTGAATGAAAAAAAATAAACAATTAAAGTACACATATTTGATATTGCCGCGTCCGCAACGACACGAGCTATAAAACTGTCCCACTAGTTAACCACTTTAGTGAACACCATAAAAAAAAGCAAGGCAAAAAACAATGCTTTATCATCATACTGCCAAACAAACAGTGGTACCGCTGAAAATGTCATCTTGTCCCGCAAAAAACGAGCCGCCATACAGCTCCATCATTTTCTATAAAATTGTTATTATATAAAAGCACCAAAACATAAAAAAAACATAAATGAGGTATCGATGTCATCATACTGACCCGAATAATAAAACTGCATTATCAATTTTACCACACATGGAACAGTATAACCCCCCCAAAAAAGAAATTCATGAATTGCAGGTGTTTGCTCATTTTGTCTCCCAAAAATCAGAATAGAAAGCGATCAAAAAATGTCATGTGCCCGAAAATTGTTCCTATAAAAACGTCAACTCGTCCCGCAAAAAACAAGACCTCACGTGACTCTGTGGGCCAAAATATGGAAAAATTATAGCTCTCAAAATGTAGTGATGCAGAAACTATTTTTTGCAATAAAAAGCGTCCTTTAGCGTGTGACCGCTGCCAAACATAAAAACCCGCTATAAGGCCTCTTTTAGACGTCCTGATATTTCCGGTACTGGAGATGTCAGTGTCTGTGTGTGTAATACTTGCGGCACACCTATGGCAACCACGTCCTGCATCAGTGCCACACGGACAAGCGCCAGGGAAGAAGCATTACAGTAAGCACTGTTCCCCAGTAGTGTTGAGCGATACTGCTCGATATCTAAGAATATCGTATCGAAATGGTATCGCCGATATCACTAAATATCGTCGATACCCGATACCGATACCGGAAGTCCCATGTAAGTCTATGGGAACAAAATATCGCAACTAAAAAAAACCTTTATTTCCTTGTAAACACTAAATATACACACATAGAATACATATATATATATATATATATACATGTCATTGTGACATATATATATATACATATATGTATAGTTTATACACTTCTACATAGTAAAATATCCTCTGATTCAATTGCCGGGTAAAGCCGGCTTCTGTGAAAAGACAGAAGCACCCGACATGAAATGACACTTGGTGTACATAGGGTTAACCATGTCTTTTCATGTCGTTTGCAATCTGATTTGCACAAACAATTACATCAGTCTATGTGTGCAAAATTTCACACCTGTAGGGGTTAATTAAAGGTGTAAATTCGTTGTAAAAAAAACTGACTTTTTTGCTACGAATTTACACCTTTAATTAACCCCTACAGGTGTGAAATTTTGCACACTTACACTCATGTAATTGTTTGTGCAAATCAGATATCAAACTACATGAAAAGACATGGTTAACTCTATGTAAACCAAGTGTCATTTCATGTCGGGTTCTGCATTTTCACAAAAGCCGGCAATTGAATTAGCGGCTATTATACTATGTAGAAGTGTATGAACTATAAATATAAATATATATATATATATGTGTCACAAATTTAATGACATGTATATATATATATGAGGTGTAAAATTGCTGAAAAAAAAATGCGTGGGCTCCCGCCCTATTTTCGCAACCAGACAGACAAAGCCAGTGAGTGGGGGCAGATAATAATAGCCCAGAGAGGGACCATTATTTTTGGCCCCCCCCGGCTACTAACATCTGCCCCCAGACACCCCAGAAAGGGCAAATCTCTAATTAGATTTGCCCTTTCTGGCACTTTGCCCGTCTATTCCCATTGCCCTGTAGCGGTGGCGAATGGGTTAATAAGGGGTTAAAATGACCTTGCAATTGAAAGGTCACTTTAAGCCAGGTTAATAATTGAGAGCTGTCAATTAGACAACTATCAATTATTAATCCTATTGTATGAAAGAAAAATCAAACACACACACTTTAATAAAAAAGAAGTTTAATGAAATAATCACACAGTTTTTGACCATATTTTATTTTCCTGCTAAAACCATTTCCTGTAATAAAAATAAAATAATAAAGCAAAATTATTCTTACCAATCCGATGTACAGTCAGGTCCCACGGTGTAATCTTCAGAAAGGGTTAATGTTTACTGCAGGGACCGCAGCTAATGCTGCAGCCTCACAGTAAACCCCCAAATGAATAAGTTCCTCTCCTGGCTGACAGGAGAGCAAGTGGAAAGCTTAATTGATTGCTTTCCACTTTCACTTCAGGTCAGCCAGGGACACAATCAGTGACGTCAGAGGGAACTGGTTAACAAAATAGGGGATCCCCTCGAAAAAAATTGGCGTGGGGTCCCCCCTATTTTTGTTAACCAGCCAGATGAAGCAGACTGCTGAGGCTGGATTTTCAGGCTGTTAAGGAGCCAAGATCCATGGACCTTGCCAGCCTGATAATACCAGGCCACAGCAGTCTGCATATCTTGGCTGATTAACAAAAATAGGGGATCCCCTCGAAAAAAATTGGCGTGGGGTCCCCCCTATTTTTGTTAACCAGCCAGATGAAGCAGACCGCTGAGGCCTGGTTTTTCAGGCTGGTAAGGATCCAATATCCATGGACCTTGCAAGCCTGATAATACCAGGCCACAGCAGTCTGCTTAGCTTGGCTGGTTAACAAAAATAGGGGATCCTCTCGAAAAAAAAACGGCGTAGGGGTCCCCCTATTTTTGTTAACCAGCCAAGTAAAATGCAGACTGCTGCGGCCTGGTATTAAAAGACTGTCAAGGCCCATGGATTTTGGCCCTCAACAGCCTGATAATACCAGGCTACAGCAGCCCCACATTTGGCGCATCAAAAGATGTGCCAATTGTGGCACTTTACCCGGCTCTTCCCACTTGCCCTGTAGCGGTGCAAGCGGGGTAATAAGGGGTTATGTCACCGTTTGATTGCACGGTGTACAATAAGCCGTTAATAATGAGAGGCTTCAATAAGACACCGATCCATTATTAATCCCAAAGTTATTAAATGCATAAAAAAAAGACAAAGCAAGAAAAAAGTATTTTAATGAAATAAAAGAGACAACACAGTTTTCATTTCTTTTATTGTACTCTCATTCCTGCGACTCCATCGATCTCCTGTAAAAAAAGAAAAAAAACAAACCAACAGTATACCACCTGTCCGACGCAGTCCATAGTAACGACAGTCCCACGACGATCCAGCTCTGCTACATCGCAATGACAGGCAGAGCCTGTCATCCCAGCGCAGCACAGCTGATTACCTGTTTCCCCGGCGGTGACGTCATCGGACTGACTGCTTTACGGCCGGGATTACCCAGCAGTCACTGCAGTTATCGCGAGAAACTGCATGTGACCGCCGGGGAGAAGAGGATGGCGGCCATGAAGCAGTCCAGGCCGTGACCGCCGGAGATCTTCTGCCAGGTAAGTGCCGCTGACTCCTGACAGACCCGACCGACGGACACTGACAGTGACAGACCCGACCGACGGACACAGACAGTGACAGTGACAAATCCGATTCCGGTATTCGATAAGACGAAAATATCGAAACGAATTATCGAAAGGCCGATAGAGCTAATATCGGCCGATATCCGATATTTGCAGTATCGTATCGCTCAACACTATTCCCCAGCGCTTGGTGCTGAACACGGCTCTTATCATTCTCCCCTGTTCCGCCGGCGATCGGCGCAAGCAGGAGAGAATGATGAGAGTTACATTTAAGTGTTAAAAGAGACAGCAGATGGCAGCTGATGGGACTATTACTCCCATCAGCCTACCCCTGCTGCTGCTAATAACAGTGACAGAAAGAACAACAGATGGGGGTATTCATCAGCTGCTGCCTGCGCTATAAATAAATGAAAAAAATGATGTATGTTCCCCTGTATTTTCTATAACCAGCCAGATAAAACTCACAGCTGGGGGCTGCAATCCATAGCTGTCAGCTTCAGCAAGGTTGGCTATCAGGAATAGAGGGGTACCCATGCTTTTTTTTTAAATTATTTAAATAAATAATTTTAAAAAATGGCATGGGGTCACACCAATTTTTGACAACCAGCCTTGCTAAAGCTCACAACTGGGGGCTGGCATTCTCAGGCTGGTAAGAGGACATTTATATAGGCCCCCCCAGCCTAAAAATAGCAGCCCGCAGCTGCCCAGAAAAGGCGCACCTATTGGATGCACCAATTCTGGCACATTGTCCAGCTCTTCCCACTTGCCCTGTAGCGGTGGCGAGTGGGTTAATATTTGTGGGGTTGATGTCACCTTTCTATTGTCAGGTGACAACAAGCCACGGTTTAGCAATGGAGAAGTGTCTATAAGACACCTATCCATTACTAATCCTATAGTTGTATTGTAAATAAACACACAGCTAGAATAAAGTCCTTTAATTCTGGGTTCCCCAACTCCAGTCATAAAGGCCCACCAACAGGTCAGGTCATGTTTTCAGGATTTCCTTTGAATTGCACAGAATTGAATTGCAAATCCTGAAAACATATCCTGTTGGTAGGCCATGAGGACTGGATTTGGGGAACCCTGCTTTAATTTAAAAAATGACACAGACTCCTTTAATATTCTTAATTATACCATACTTACAACCTCACCTTTTTCCACCGAAGCCCTCGATCTCCAGTCATAAAAGTAAAATAAAAAAGCAACAATATGCCATACCTGTCCGTTCTTCTGCCCCACGCCATAACTCATGTCTGGGGATATATAATTTTCAACCTGGACTCTGCCAAGATGCGACCTTCCACGCTGAGAACCACTGGTGAATGAGCTGCTGGGAACGCAGCGTCAGTAACCGGGGGTGATGTCATACAGGTTACCTCCAGTCACTGGGCTTCGTTCCCAGCCGAGCTGAGATGCGGTGAGGTCCGGGGTCACTTATAAAATTCACATACCAGGAAACAGTAGATTAGTTCCAAAAAGGGGCACTTGTTAGGCATTGCCACTGTTAAGGCACGTCTAGATAATTTTCTTGGGGGGTCTAGTTTCCACAATGGGGTCACTTGTGGGGCACATCACGGGCTCAGCAAACGCGACAGGACTCCCGCAGACCATTCCATCAAAGCCTGCATTCCAAAACATCCCTACTTCCCTTCCGAGCCCCGATGTGTGCGCAAACAGTACAGTCATGGCCAAAAGTTTTGCGAATGACAAAAATATTATATTTTCACATGATCTGCTGCCCTCTGGTTTTTATGTGTGTGTTTGACAGATGTTTTTATCACAGACAGAAATATAATTGCAAACATATGAGTAACAAAAGCTTATATTGACAGTTAGAATGAGTTAATGCAGCAAGTCAATATTTGCAGTGTTGACCCTTCTTCTTCAGGACCTCTGCAATTCTCCCTGGCATGCTCTCAATCAACTTCTGGACCAAATCCTGACTGATAGCAGTCCATTCTTGCACAATCAATGCTTTCATTTTGTCAGAATTTTTAGGTTTTTGTTTGTCCACCCGTCTCTTGATGATTGACCACAAGTTCTCAATGGGATTAAGATCTGGGGAGTTTCCAGGCCATGGACCCAAAATCTCTATGTTTTGTTCCCTGAGCATTTAGTTATCACCTTTGCTTTATGGCAAGGTGCTCCATCATGCTGGAAAAGCCATTGTTGATCGCCAAACTGCTCTTGGAGGGTTGGGAGAAGTTGCTCTTGGAGGACATTCTGGTACCATTCTTTATTCATGGCTGTGTTTTTAGGCAAGACTATGAGAGAGCCGATTCCCTTGGCTGAGAAGCAACCCCACACATGAATGGTTTCAGGATGCTTAACAGTTGGCATGAGACAAGACTGGTGGTAGCGCTCACCTTGTCTTCTCCGAATGAGGCGTTTTCCTGATGTCCCAAACAATCGAAAAGGGGATTCATCAGAGAAAATAACTTTACCCCAGTCCTCAGCAGTCCACTGCCTGTACCTTTTGCAGAATTTCAGTCTGTCCATGATGTTTTTTCTGGAGAGAAGTGGCTTCTTTGCTGCCCTCCTTGAGACCAGGACTTGCTCCAAGAGTCTCCGCCTCACAGTGCGTGCAGATGCACTCACACCTGCCTGCTGCCATTCCTGAGCAAGCTCTGCACTGCTGGTAGCCCGATCCCGCAGCTGAAACACTTTTAAGAGACGGTCCTGGCGCTTGCTGGTTTTTCTTGGGCACCCTGGAGCCTTTTTGGCAACAATGGAACCTCTCTCTTTGAAGTTCTTGATGATGCGATAGATTGTTGACTGAGGTGCAATCTTTCTAGCTGCGATACTCTTCCCTGTTAGGCCATTTTTGTGCATTGCAATGATGACTGCACGTGTTTCTTTTAGAGATAACCATGGATAACAGAAGAGAAACAGTGATGCCAAGCACCAGCCTCCTTTTAAAGTGTCCAGTGGTGTCATTCTTACTTAATCATGACAGATTGATCTCCAGCCATGTCCTCATCAACACCCACACCTGTGTTAATGGAGCAATCACTGAAAAGAGGTTAGCTGGTCCTTTTAAGGCAGGGCTGCAATGATGTTGAAATGTGTTTTGGGGATAAAGTTCATTTTCTAGCCAAATATTGACTTTGCAAGTAATTGCTGTTAAGCTGATCACTCTTTATAACATTCTGGAGTATATGCAAATTGCCATTAGAAAAAGTGAAGCAGTAGACTTTGTAAAAATTAATATTTGTGTCATTCTCAAAACTTTTGGCCATGACTGTAGTTTTCTCCAACATATGGGGTATCATCGTACTCAGGACAAATTGGATAACAAATTTTGGGTACAATTTCTCCTGTTACCCTTGGGAAAATTAAAAATTGGGGACTAAAAGATCATTTTTGTGGGAAAAAATATGATTTTTTATTTTCACGCCCGGGCATTATAAAGTTTAGTGAAACCCCTGGGGGTTCCAAGTACTCACCACACATCTAGATAAGTTCCTTGGGGGTCTAGTTTCCAAAATGGTGTCAATTGTGGGGGATTTCCACTGTTTAGGCACATCAGGGGCTCTCCAAACGCCTCATGGGGAGTCATGGCATCCAATCTCAAATCCAGCCAATTTTGCATTGAAGAGTCAAACGGCGCTCCTTCCCTTCCGAGCTCTACCATGTGCCCAATCAGTGGTTTAACTGCACATATGGGCTATCAGCAAACTCAGGACAAATTGCACAATAGCTTTTGGGTCTAATTTCTCCTGTTACCCTTGGTAAAATAAAAAAATTTGGATCTGAAATACATTTTTTGTGAAAAAAGTTAAATGTTCATTTTTTTTAAACATTACAAGAATTCCTGTGAAGCACCAGAAGGGTTAATAAAATTCTTGAATGTGGTTTTGAGCAGCTTGAGGGGTGCAGTTTTTAGAATGTTGTCACTTTGGGGTATTTTCTATTATATAGACCCCTTAAAGTGACTTCAAATGTGATGTGGTGCCTAAAAAAAAATATTTTGCTGTAAAAATGAGAAATCGCTGTTCAATTTTAACCCTTATAACTTCCTAACAACAAAAAAAATTGGTTCCAAAACTGTGCTGATGTAAAGTAGACATGGGGCAAATGTTGCTTATTAAGTATTTTGTGTGACATATCTCTGTGATTTAAGATCATGAAAATTAAAATTTTCAAAAATTGAGAAATTTTCAACATTTTCGCCAAATTTCAATATTTTCACAAATAAATGAAAGTCATATCAAAAATTTTTTACCACTATCATAAATTACAATATGTCATGAGAAAACATTGTCAGAATCACTGGGATGCGTTCCAGAGTTATTACCTCATAAAGGGATAGTGGTCAGAATTGTAAATATTGGCCCGGTCATTAACATGCAAACCACCCTTGGAGGTAAAGGGGTTAAAGCTTTGTTATTTTTATTTAATTATTAAATTAATAATTAGCAATCTAATAACAAGAAGCTCCAGTGTACTGTTATAGGAGTAACAATGCAATCTGTATGATATCAGTTTCAAAGAGACTTGTGTGATCTGTTTAAAATGATCCACTAGGTGTCATTGGTGATACAGATATGAATATGGGAAAAAGTTCAAAGAGCTGGTAGGCAAAAAAACCAAAAACTTATTTTTAGCAGATTTACTTTGTTTTTACATTGACACAGTAAATTAAAACAATAAAGGCCCCGTCTCAAATAACGACGCTGCAACGATCTCGCTGACGATGCGACCAGATAAGGATCGTTGCTGCGTCGCTATGTGATCGCTGGTGAGATGTCAAACAGACCGATCTTCCCAACGACGCTACAACAATACCGACGACCATAGCGACCTTCGTAACGACGTCGGCGGTCGTTGAAACCCTGTCACACTACATCTATTCTGACGATACAGCGCTCGATGTGGGCTGTACAGTGTGATGTTGTAAGCACACAGGTGTGGTTTAGCGTTTCCTTTTTCTGATTGGTGGTCACTACTGCGTTCTGATTGGCGGCGCTACTGCCCTTTGTTCCCGATCGCGTGAAAAAGGCAACGTAGCTGCGCTCCTGTTCATTGTTCCTGACCACAAGAAGGCAGTCCAGCAGCACTTGTGTTTTGTTCCTGCCTATGTCCTGGTTTACGGATCTTAGTAGCGTTCTCGGCTGCGACTTCAAAAGCGTTGCATATATTCTCCCACGGCCTTTTGGACACCTATACTTTGTGCACAGTAAATATCTTTGGGGTCTCAAATGCGTATCAATTGTATATAATTTAAATGCCAATGACCAATTATTAGCTAACATTGCAAAACAATACACTGTGAAAGGTAGGTATATTTTTGGGTCTCAAATGCGATTCCTATTGTCTATTGTCTGCTATCATTGCTCTGGAGGGATGGAGGGAGGGATTGGCTTCTATCGCTGTACATGTGCTTTTTCAAGGGCAGCCATTTTAGGGGTCTCGGGTGGATCTCAAATACGTTTCCATTTCACCTAATTTTAAATTGTTATAGGACACCTACCTATTGTCTATTGTTTGCTATCATTGCTCTGGAGGGAAGGCTTGGCTTCTATCGGTGTACATGTGCTTTTTCATCGGCAGCTGTTTTAGGCGGTCTCGGGTGGGGTCTCAAATACGTTTCCATTTGAACTCAATTTATAGGAACCTACCTATTGTCTATTGTCTGCTATCATTGCTATGGAGGGAGGGTTTGGCTTCTATCGGTGTACATGTGCTTTTTCATGGACAGCCATTTTAGGGGTCTCGGGTGGGATCTCAAATACGTTTCCATTTCACCTAATTTTAAATTGTTATAGGACACCTACCTATTGTCTATTGTCTGCTATCATTGCTCTGGAAGGAGGGCATGGCTTCTTTCGGTGTACATGTGCTTTTTCATCGGCAGCCATTTTAGGCGGTTTCGGGTGGGGTCTCAAATACGTTTCCATTTGAACTCAATTTATAGGAACCTACCTATTGTCTGCTATCATTGCTATGGAGGGTGGGCTTGGCTTCTATCGGTGTACATGTGCTTTTCATGGGCAGCCATTTTAGGGGGTCTCGGGTGGGATCTCAAATACGTTTCCATTTCACCTAATTTTAAATTGCTATAGGACACCTACCTATTGTCTATTGTTTGCTATCATTGCTCTGGAGGGAGGGCTTGGCTTCTATCGGTGTACATGTGCTTTTTAAATCGGCAGCCATTTTAGGCAGTTTCGGGTGGGGTCTCAAATACGTTTCCATTTGAACTCAATTTATAGGAACCTACCTATTGTCTATTGTCTTGTTACGGTCTGCGGAACGCACCTAATAGATATAGTAGAGAGGTACGTTCGCAGCCCGGGGTCCACCGTGCAGGCGAAGCCCGCTGCTAGTAAGATGGCGAAAGTAGCAAACTGTTATCCCGCAGAGTCGCTAAAATAAACGCCATAGCGCGCTGTGGCAGTAAGTGCGAACTCTGTTAATCCCCAGAGCCGCTAACGGGAATGCCACAGCGCTATATGGCGATAGGTGCGAACTCACTTAGCTTCAGTGAGCCGCAAAGTAAAACGCTAGGGTGCTGAACCAGCGTTATAAAGCGAACCCTGTTGCGTCACAGAGCCGCTGAGAAAAGACTGTGTCCTGTTAACACCACAGGGATACACAGATAACTGCTGTGTGCTTATTTCAGCCAAGCCCCAACCACTTGCATTTAAATCTCCTCACCGGAGGTGCCAGTATTCTAGGGCTTATTTCAGCCGAGCCCTAACCACATGCATGCATGATCACACTGGCGCAAAGCACATAATGCAATTGATACTAGTGCATGGCGGCCCAGCCATGCCACCCTTTTATAGTAACAGCTACAGGACCTGCCAGAAACAAGGACCAATGAAACTGTTCCAGAACACCAGTAGTCACATGACCTTCCTGGCGGACCAATAGGAGCTGCTGCAATACCTGAGCATGTGACCCCTGATCTCCAATGAGAGATCTCACCCTGGGCATGCTCAGAAAGGGGAAACAAGGACTTTGTCCTAAAGACGTCTGCTCGCCGCTAACCAGTACTGGCCACAATAGCAGAGCCTGGAGAGGCAGCAGTAATCCTCTGCACACTGTTAGACTGGGCGAGACGCTGGGACCGACATCTAAGCTGAGCAGAGTGCACTGCGGCTGGAGACGGATGGGGGACCGCAGCCGGGATGGCTCGAGATTCCCCTTGTGCAGAATCGGGAACTCGACCCCTAACATTACCCCCCATCCTAGGGCCCCCCCTTCTCTGGGCCTCTCTATGCTCAAAGGCAGCGATGAGCTGCGGAGCATGAACATGCTCGGCTGGCTCACAGGACCTATCCTCAGTCCCATAACCCCTCCAATCAACCCAAAAAATTTTTTTGCCCCGTACCACCTTGCACCCTACAATGGCGTTCACTTCGTAATAGTCCGAAGACGAACCCGACGTCCCGGCAGATGACTCAGGCAACCGGGAGATGACCACGGGTTTTAGGAGGGACACATGGTAGGTGTCGGAGATACCAAGGCGAGGCGGAAGGGCCAAACGGTAAACCACAGGGTTCACCTGCTCGAGAACCTTGAAGGGACCCAAATAGCGGGTGCCAACTTAGTGGATTCCACCCGTAGCCTGATGTTTCGTGCGGAGAGCCACACTAGGTCACCAGGAGCAAATGTCGGAGTGGGACGCCGATGGGCATCGGCAGAAGACCTCATCCTTTCCTTGGAAGCCTGAATGGCATCCTGGGTGCGGTCCCATATGTCCCGTGCCTCCACAGCCCAGTCTGCCACCCTGGAGCTGGCGGAAGCCACGGGCATGGGCACCGGTACCCGTGGATGCTGACCGTAATTTAAGAGGAATGGGGTCTGTCTGGTGGAGTCAGCCACAGCATTGTTTAGCGCGAACTCCGCCCACGGGAGCAAGGATGCCCAGTCATCCTGCCTAGCAGAGACAAAATGACGCAAGTAGGTGACCAAGGTCTGGTTGGCCCTCTCTACCAACTCATTCGTCTCGGGATGATATGCAGAGGAGAGGTTCAACTCAATGCAGAGTAGATGACACAACTCTCTCCAGAACTGAGACGCAAATTGGGGACCTTGATCACTGACAATCTTGTCTGGCATACCGTGTAGATGGAAGATGTGTCTAATAAATAATGCTGCCAAGGCCCGTGCAGAGGGTAACCGTGGTAGCGGCACTAAGTGCACCATTTTGGAGAAGTGGTCGGTGATCACCCAAATGATGGTGCAACCCAGAGACTTGGGTAAGCCCACCACAAAGTCCATCCCAACCATCTCCCAGGGCCTGTGTGCCACCGGCAAAGGAAAAATTAACCCAGCTGGCCGTTGTCAAGGGGACTTGTTCCTGGCGCAGGAGACACACGCCTGAACATACTCCCTGACGTCACGGACCATATGTGGCCACCAGTATGTCCTCGCCAAAACTCAGTTGTCCTCTTTGCCCCAAAGTGTCCACCCACCCTGGACGAGTGTGCCCAAGAGAGTACCTCCGGTCGCAAATTAGTGGGCACAAAAGTCTTGCCCGGAGGCACAGACTCTAACGAAACCGGGGCTACAGTTCTCAGGCTCTCTTCGGGACAATAAGCCGAGGCTCCTCATCCTCCTCCTCTGATGACACTAAGGAGCGAGAGAGAGCGTCGGCCCGAACATTCTTCTCACCAGAGAGAAATTGGAGGGTGAAGTGGAACCGAGAGAAGAATAGGGACCATCTGGCCTGGCGAGAATTTAGCCGCTGAGCCGTTTGCAAATATACCAAGTTTTTGTGGTCGGTGAAGACTTGGAAGGGAAAACGAGCCCCCTCCAGAAGATGTCTCCACTCAGAGTAGGCCAACTTCATAGCCAGCAACTCCCTGTCCCCGATGGAATAATTCCTCTCTGCTGGTGTAAAGGTCTTAGAAAAGAAGAAGCAGGGATGCTTTCCGACCTTGACCATCCTTTTGATAAAGGACTGCTCCAGCACCAACAGAAGAGGCGTCCACCTCTAAAATAAACGGCTTATCAACATCAGGGCGATGTAATATGGGAGCACTGGCAAAATGCGACTTGATAGAAGAGAACGCCTTGGAGACCTCCTCAGACCACAACTTGGGATTTGCTCCCTTCTTAGTGAGGGCTACCAAGGGAGCTACCACAGTCGAGAAATGGGGAATGAACTGGCGATAATAATTAATGAACCCCATAAAGCGCTGCACCGCTTTAAGAGAATGGGGTTCTTGCCAGTTCATTACAGCCTGTAGTTTGGCAGGATCCATAGCCAATCCCTGGGCAGAGATGATATAGCCCAGGAAAGGTAAGGACTCCTGCTCAAACACACATTTCTCCAGCTTGGCATAGAGGGAGTTTGCCCGTAAGAGGTCTTTGTTGACATCCCTCCGGTGAGAGTCAATATCTGGAGAGAAGATGAGTATATCATCCAGATAGACTACGACCGAAGTGGAGAGCATATCCCGGAAGATGTCATTGACAAAGTCTTGGAAAACAGCTGGGGCATTACAGAGCCCAAAGGGCATCACCAGATATTCGTAATGCCCATCCCTGGTATTAAAAGCTGTCTTCCACTCGTCCCCCTCACGGATGTGAATTAGGTTATAGGCACCACATAGATCAAGCTTGGTAAATACTCTTGCTCCTCAGAGCCTATCAAAGAGCTCAGATATTAGGGGCAACGGGTACTTATTCTTGACGGTGATGGCGTTAAGACTAGTGTTGAGCGATACGATACCGCAAGTATCGGGTATCGGCCGATATTAGCTCTATCGGCCTTTCGATACTTCGTTTCGATATTTTCCATATATCGTATACCGGAATCGGAAGTTCCCATAATTCTTTGAGAGGCAATGTGATTCTAGTCAGCCAATGAGGAATCCTAAGAAGTGTGGGCACATCCTGTACTGCTGCGGTCATGTTAACTAATGGCATGGCTGTGATTGGATGCTGAAATGATGTCAGAATGCACTATAAAAGGCGCCACCGCCATTTTAGCGTCACTGTGCTGTGAATTCAGTAAGGGACAGAACGCTGCTGTGCTGACTCTGAGGGACAGTTAGAGATTGCGATTTAGTGTACTGTGCTGTAGGCAGGCTAGCACCAATCGCTGTGTAAAGCTTCCTTTTGCCTGCAGTGTTGTTTTAACAGCTCTGCAAGGTGTGTGTGAGAGTGCAGGTGACGCTGCAGTTTGCTCTGCATGCAACGCTGTCTGTAGGCATCTGCACGTGTCACTCACAGACTCTTTTTTTTTCTTCAGTGTAATTCTTGCAGCTCCATGCAATTTAACTATTAGTGTGACGCGCTTCCATCCGTATCCAATACATTGGTTGCAAACACTATAGAAGTAGACAAAGGAGTAGCCTTTCACAGATTGTGAACAGTTGTGTTTCAGTGTTCACTTCAGTCTGTATTTTTTATTTTTTGAGTGCACTTCACGCTCCAGTTACTTGTTCAAGCACTACTGCTTGTACTCTGCTTAGCGTGTCTCAGTGCCTCATCCTTTTCATTTATCTCCAATTTGTTCTGCTCCATTCCATTTAAAATATAATCTATTAGTGTGACGCGCTTCCATCCGTATCCAATACATTGGTTGCAAACACTATAGAAGTAGACAAAGGAGTAGCCTTTCACAGATTGTGAACAGTTGTGTTTCAGTGTTCACTTCAGTCTGTATTTTTTATTTTTTGAGTGCACTTCACGCTCCAGTTACTTGTTCAAGCACTACTGCTTGTACTCTGCTTAGCGTGTCTCAGTGCCTCATCCTTTTCATTTATCTCCAATTGGTTCTGCTCCATTCCATTTAAAATATAATCTATTAGTGTGACGCGCTTCCATCCATATACAATACATTGGTTGCAAACACTATAGAAGTAGACAAAGGAGTAGCCTTTCACAGATTGTGAACAGTTGTGTTTCAGTGTTCACTTCAGTCTCTGCGTAATAACCACACTTAGGCCTTATAACTTTTCTGACTTTCTTTATCAATCTACCAAGATGAAGAAGTCAGTGAGTAAGGCACGTGGTCGTGGCCGTGGAGTTTCAGCAGGGAGAGGACGTGGGGATTCTGTGGCTGCTGCCGCCCTCAGTGACACAGCATCCACCAGTTTTCCCCGTGAGCATTCCTTTATGCGCACTTTGGTAGGAGCTCGGCGTGCCCCCCTGCTGCGGGAAGAACAAATTGAAGCCGTTGTTGGTTGGATGGCAGCCAATGCATCGACTTCAATTCCTTCCACCTCCTCTCAGGAACACAACACTGTTGAGCAACCATCTGTCTGTTCACCGCCTGTCAAATTGCCCAGGCAGTCAGAGAGTTCTGTACAGGAGCCAGCTGAGTCTCTGCTTCTGTTCTCAAAATCTGTTGGCTCGCAAACACGGGCACAGGCAAGCAGCATTCTGCAATTTGAAGAAGAGGGAGTATGCAGTGATGCGCAACAGCTGTGTCTCTCTCAATCTGAAGAGGGGGTGAGCCAGTGCCGATGGACAGCACACCGCAGAACGCATCTTATGATGATGATGAGACTCAGGTGCCAGGTTTTGTGGAGCATGGTGCTGCCCAGACCATCCAACAGCAGCAGGTGTTGGAAGAGGGTAGTGGTGGAGATGATGAAGTCCGAGACCCAACATGGCGTGAGCAAAAGGAAGGTGGTGGGAGCAGCTCTGAGGAAGAGATTGTCCCAACGGTACAAAGAGGAGGGAGAGGTAGGCTGCAGACTCGCTTGCCTGTAGCCTCCAGTTTGGCACCTGTTGGGAGCAGTTCTCTTAGAAATGTCAAAATTGGCGCTCCCATGACTTGCACTGCGTGGTCCTTTTTTGACAGACTTGTAGATGATATTTGCTATGTTCAATGCAAGCTGTGTAAGCAAAAAGTTAAAAGAGGTAAAAATATCAGTAACCTGAATACCACAAATATGTGGAAACATGTACGGACAAAGCACATAGCTGAGTTACAAAGACACACTGGAGATGTAGGCCAACCTACAGCAGCACCTACATCTTTAGGTCGTGTTCGAGCCTCTACCTCCAGCTCACACACACCTGGTTCGGCTTCCTCACAGGATCTCCATGGAAGAACCTCGGTCACTGTTGTCCATAGACAAACTGTTATTCCACCCACAGCAGCAAGTTCACAGTCATCGTCACACTCCCAGAACAAAAAACAGCCATCGGTAACACAGGCATGGGATAAAAGACGGCCATACTCGGCAAACCATCCACGAGCACAGGCTCTGAATGCTGGCCTTGCAAAACTCCTGTCCCTTGAAATGCTGTCATTCAGGCTGGTGGAGACTGACAGTTTCAGGAACTTTATGGCATTGGCAGTCCCACAATATAATGTGCCAAGCCGAATTTATTTCAGCAGGCAAGCTGTCCCTGCTCTGCAAAAACATGTCGAGGGAAACATTAAACATGCGCTACTAAACGCCGTCAGTAACAGGGTCCACCTGACCACCGATGCGTGGACCAGTACCCATGGCCAGGGACGATACCTTTTCCTCACTGCCCATTGGGTCAATGTTGTGGAGCCGGGTACAGATCTTGCCAGTGGCGCTGTACGTGTTCTGCCAACTCCAAGGATTGCAGGAATCCAGTCTGTACACATTGATTCCTCCTCCTACTCCAGTTCCTCAGAATCATCGCTGCACGAGCCGTCACGGTATACCTCCACATGGACCCGTGAACGCTTACCTGTTGCGACCGATATGAGCACAGCCGTGGCCAAACGTCAACAGGCCGTCCTGAAATTATTTTCCATGGGGAATCGAAGCCACACAGCGCAGGAGCTCTGGGATGCCATCAAGCAGGAGAGCGACGTGTGGTTTTTGTCAGCTAATCTCCAGCCAGGCTTGGTAGTGTGTGACAATGGTCGAAATCTGGTGGCAGCTCTGGGCCTTGGCAACCTCACTCACATACCATGTCTGGCACATGTGCTCAACTTGGTCATGCAGAGTTTTTTGAGGGACTGTCCGGATCTTGATGCACTGCTGCACAAGGTCCGCCTAGAGTGCGCTCACTTGCGACGTTCCAGCATGGCCAGATCGCGCATTGCAGCTCTGCAAGTCAGATTTCGCCTTCCTGAACATCGCATCATATGTGACGTATCCACCAGGTGGAATTCCACGTTACATATGTTGGAGCGGTTGTGTGAGCAGCAGCCAGCAGTAATGGAGTATCAGCTGCAACAGGCGCAATCAACTCGCAATTTGCGCCGTTCACACTTCACCACTACTGAGTGGGCCTCTATGAAGGACATCTGCGATGTTTTGCGTGCGTTTGATGTCTCAACGCGGATGGTGAGTGCAGATGATGCACTAGTCAGCATGACTGTCCCCCTTATCTGCCTGCTTCAGAAATCACTGAAAGCACTAAAGGAAGAGGTTTTGGAAGAGGTGGAGGATGAGGAGTCACAAATTCAATTACCTTCAGGACAGTCAGCGCAACGTGGTTCCTCACAAAGGGCTGGGCAGGGCTCACTTTGTGAGGAGGAGGAGGAAGAGTCAATGGAGGAGGAAGAAATCCCTACAGAGGGAGGTACACAACGCTGTAGTCAGTATGTAGAGCGAGGGTGGGGTGATGCAAAGGAGACAGAGATGACGCCTCTTCCAGAGGACAGCCTTTGTTGGCCAGTTGGGAGTCTGCAGCACATGGTTGATTTCATGCTTCAGTGCCTGAGAAACGACCGCCGCATCGCCCACATTCTCACCACGTCAGATTATTGGGTGTACACCCTCCTAGACCCTCGCTACCGGGACAACTTACAAACCCTCATCACACCGGTGAACCGGGACCGTAAAATGCAGGAGTACCAAGACACACTGGTGCAATCCATACTGTTGTACATTCCAGCCGAGAGAGTTGCTGCTGCTGCTACTGCTTTACAAAGCAGCTCTGTGCGTCGAGGCAGTGTAGACACCTCTACAAAAAGAGGGAGCAGAAGCAGCGCCTCTGCACAGGGCAAGAACTGTATGTTACAAATGTGGCAAAGTTTTGTGACAGCGCCAGCAAGGTCTACACCATCCGAGATGGCTCCAGTCACCAGGAAGAAACGTTTCCGTAAGATGGTGACAGACTACTTGGCTTTCCCTCTAAGTGTACTCCCAGATGCCTCTTCCCCTTTCAAATTTTGGGTCTCTAAGTTGGATACATGGCCAGAGCTTAGCCAGTATGCATTGGAGGTGCTGGCTTGCCCTGCTGCCAGTGTATTATCTGAGCGTGTCTTTAGTGCTGCAGGTGGTGTACTAACAGACCGTCGCATGCGACTATCCTCAGAGAATGTAGACCGGCTTACTTTTCTGAAAATGAACAAGGCATGGATCTCACCTGAATTTGCCTGTCCGTTTTCAGATTAAATAACTGTTTGGCAACGTTTTCCATGTCTCCTGTTATGTTCATCTTTCTACCACCTGAACTCTACTCCCTGGGCTACAACACCGCCATTTGTTGCTCGTAAGTAATTGGCAGGGGTACTGACTCCTGGCCCGCCTGGTTACAGCACGACAGCTGTTTCCTGGCAGTGTGAACGTCAATTATCCTCCAATAAGTTGTGCTGTCGTGTTGCATTCGGGTTAGCCGACTCTATGGTGCCTGCAGTTTAGGTGATTCATATGTGTGCTGTGGGATATGTAAATAAAGGCGGTTTCCATTGTGACAATAGGACAAGCACCCACTGTAGGACTGTGTGATTCGGTAACTGCGGACGGCTTGCGTCCTGTCAACTTACATTTTCATGGGTGCGTTCTTCTACCCGTCCGGGGTCCAGTACCGTCAACTGGTTCTCCCCAGTGCCTTTGGCCTAGGTGCCTCCATCTCCGTATCCGAGTTCCACCAACGTCTGCTGGTCCTTGGTAGTGCTTTGGAGCACAGGTACCTCCTGCTTAGTAACCGTGTCACAGTAACGTCAGCTGGTACTCGGTTGTGACATTGCCTCTTTTCCTTCTGCTACCCGTCCGGGTCCAGTACCGTCAAGTGGTTCTCCCCAGTGCCTTTGGCCTAGGTGCCTCCATCTCCGTATCCGAGTTCCACCAACGTCTGCTGGTCCTTGGTAGTGCTTTGGAGCACAGGTACCTCCTGCTTAGTAACCGTGTTACAGTAACGTCAGCTGGTACTTGGTTGTGACATTGCCTCTTTTCCTTCTGCTACCCGTCCGGGGTCCAGTACCATCAAGTGGTTCTCCCCAGTGCCTTTGGCCTAGGTGCCTCCATCTCCGTATCCGAGTTCCACCAACGTCTGCTGGTCCTTGGTAGTGCTTTGGAGCACAGGTACCTCCTGCTTAGTAACCGTGTCACAGTAACGTCAGCTGGTACTCGGTTGTGACATTGCCTCTTTTCCTTCTGCTACCCGTTCGGGTTCCAGCACAGTCAGCTGGTCCTCGTTTCTTCCATTGTCTCTTGCTCCATCTGATACCCGTCAGGGTTCCAGTAACGTCAGCTGTTTCTCGGAAATTAGACGACCTTAAAGAACAACCAGAAGAAGATGACGACAACAAGGACGACGAGCATGAAGCCAACCAGCCTGAACACCATCACAAAGAAGAAATAAAAGATTACCCAGAAGAAGATCACCAACAGGACAAAGAAGGTTAAGACAAACTACAAGATACAGAACAAGAGACAGAAGAACAATCAGCAGAAGATCAAAAAGCAGAAGAACATGAAGTATAAGACCAAAATGAAGAGCAAAATATATGCTCTAAATTCTAAGCAGAAGAAGACTAAGCAGTGTATGGGAGTGAGTCCGTTCCTCCTCGTGGTGCCCCTGGAAAATGCCTGCTGCTGCTGCAGGCTAAACTGAACACGGACAAATACTGTTGTAATTTAAATCTTTTGTGACAGCAAGAACGGAAGGATGAACAATTCATACTTTTACAGATTACAAGTACAGGAATCTCGGTCACAAATAAGAATATGATGAAGAAGATGAAGAGGAAGAAGATGAAGAATTTGAATATAAAGAAGATTAATTAGTTTAATAATAACAATATGAGTAATGTAAACAAAAACATGAATAGCAAGAAGTTTAAGAAGAAGATTAAGAAGGTGAAGATGAAGAATAATTTGATGAGAAAGATGATGCTGCTGAAGATTATGAAGGAGAAAGTGTGGCACTGGCAAAAGTTAAAAAGGTGAAGAGCATGGAAGTTGTGAAACATACATATTTGCCAAAATAGAAAAAAGGTTAACAACATTGTCAATTTGTTAGTCAATCCAAACGTATTTCCAAAAAATATATATTAATGCTATTCCAATGCATTGGGTTAAACATGTATGCCTTTATTGTCTCCTCAACCTCCCCCAATACATTCTACATTAGTCTTTGTTGTTTTCCTTCATGTACAATTAACCAACAAGGCAAGAATGGTTTTTTTTAGTTGCGATATTTTGTTCCCATAGACTTACATTGGACTTCCGGTATCGGAATCGGATATCGACGATATTTAGTGATATCGGCGATACCATTCCGATCCGATATTTTTAGATATCGAGCAGTATCGCTCAACACTAGTTAAGACCCCTGTAGTCAATACATGGACGTAATTCTCCGTTCTTCTTTTGCATAAAGAAGAACCCCGCCCCTGCTGGTGACACCGACTTCCTAATGAACCCTCTTGCCAGATTCTCCTGAATATACTGGGACATGGCCTCCGTCTCAGGAAGCGAGAGGGGGTAGACTCTTCCCCGAGGAGGTTCTGCTCCAGGCAAGAGATCAATAGGACAGTCGTAGGGGCGATGAGGTGGAAGAGTCTCCGCCGCCTTCTTGGAGAAAACGTCTGCATATGACCAATAACACTGAGGAAGAGAAGTGAGATCTACGGGTATCTCTGTGGTGGTGACCTGAACGCACTCCCTGACACACCTGCCTCTACATGAATCACCCCAACCCAGTATCCTCCTAGAGGACCACTCAATATGGGGAGAGTGGTAACGGAGCCAAGGTACTCCCAGCAACACCTCGTCTATTCCCTCGGGCAGGACAAGAAAAGAAATACTCTCCTGATGGGAAGGGGACATAGATAAAGTGAGAGGGATAGTCTGGTGGGTGATTTGTGAGGGCAGAATTGATCCATTCACTACTCGCAAAGTCACCGGTAAGAGGTATAGTGTGGCAGAGAGCAAATGCAGAGGACATGAAATTCCCCTCGGCTCCAGAATCCACACAGTGCTCGGCGGTGAGCGTGGATGGACCTACAGTAATTGTCCCCTTAAAGGACAACTTGGTGGAAAATGCCACAGTGTCTAGTGAACCTCCTCCCAAGGTCACTGGACGCGACCGTTTTCCCGACCGCTGTGGACATTTGTTGGCATAATGTCCTAACTGCTGGCAGATGTTACAGACCACGGGTACTCGAGCGGCCCGGGACTTAGGTCCCGCTCGAGAAACCTCCATGGCCTCATGGGAGTAGGGTGCCTGGCTGGAAGATTCTAGAGGTCTGGTGAAGGTGGGAGCCAGCCGGAACCTCTGCCCACACTGGGACCGCTCCAACCTCTGCTCGTGAAAACGGAGGTCGATGCGGGTAGATATGTGGCGATAAGCTTCTCCAGTGTGGCGGGAATCTCCCTGGTAGCCAAGGCGTCTTTCACATGGCCCGCTAGTCCTCTCCAAAACACGGGAATGAGGACTTTATCCGGCCAGTCCAACTCCGAGGACAGAGTCCGAAATTGGACAGCAAAACAGCTGACCAAGGACGAACCCTGTGAACTTGCCAGAAGTTGGAGCGCCGCATCGTGGGTAACCTGAGGTCCTAGAAAGAACTTTTTTAGAGCCTCCAGAAAACGAGGAGCACTCTGCACCACACGGTCGTCACACTCCCACAGCAGGGTGGCCCACTCCAACGCTCTGCCCGACAGAAGAGATATTACAAAACCCACTTGTGCCCGATCTGTGGGGAAACGTGGAGCCAGAAGCTCGAGTTGTACAGAGCACTGACTCACGAATCCCCGACATTGCTTGCTGTCACCAGCAAACTTGTCTGGAAGTGGGAGGTGGGATATTGTGGGGACAGAGGTGGCAGTGGACACTCTGGCTGCAGCCACGCTAGCAGCCTGAACAGCGACTGCGGTAACATCCACAACTGAGGTTGTGCGCTCAAGAGCTGCCAACCTACCCTCCAGCAGCTGGATGTCCCGCAGTAGACGCTGGTCATCCGCCATTTTACTAGCCAGACCCTGGCGCTAGTATTATGTTAGGGTCTGCGGAACGCACCTAATAGATATAGTAGAGAGGTGCGTTCGCAGCCCGGGGTCCACTGTGCAGGCGTAGCCCGCTGCTAGTAAGATGGCGAAAGTAGCGAACTCTGTTATCCCGCAGAGTTGCTAAAATAAACGCCGTAGTGCGCTGTGGCAGTAAGTGCGAACTCTGTTAATCTCCAGAGCCGCTAACAGGAATGCCACAGCGTTATATGGCGATAGGTGCAAACTCACTTAGCTTCAGTGAGCCGCAAAGTAAAACGCTAGGGCGCTGAACCAGCGTTATAAATCGAACCCTGTTGCGTCACAGAGCCGCTGAGAAAAGACTGTGTCCTGTTAACACCACAGGGATACACAGATAACTTCTGTGTGGATAGCAGTCCGTGATCATGCAGACAGCAACGCAATCAAGCAATCTCCTCACCGGAGAAGCCGGTATTCTAGGGGCTTATTTCAGCCAAGCCCTAACCACTTGCACTCAAATCTCCTCACCGGAGGTGCCGGTATTCTAGGGGCTTATTTCAGCCGAGCCCGAACCACATGCGTGCATGATCACACTGGTGCAAAGCACATAATGCAATTGATACTAGCGCATGGCGGCCCAGCCATGCCACCCTTTTATAGTAACTAGTGTTGAGCGATACGATAATGCAAATATCGGCTATCGGCCGATATTAGCTCTATCGGCCTTTCGATAATTTGTTTCGATATTTTCGTCTTATCGAATACCGGAATCGGATTTGTCACTGTCACTGTGAGTGTCCGTCGGTCGGGTCTGTCAGGAGTCAGCGGCACTTACCTGGCAGAAGATCTCCGGCGGTCACGTCCTGGACTGCTTGATGGCCGCCATTATCTTCTCCCTGGCGGTCACATGCAGTTTTTCGCGATAACTGCAGTGACTGCAGGGTAATCCCGGCCGTAAAGCAGTCAGTCCGATGACGTCACCGCCGGGGAAGCAGGTAATCAGCTGTGCTGCGCCGGGATGACAGGCTCTGCCTGTCATTCTGATGTAGCAGAGCTGGATCGTCGTGGGACACTCGTTACTATGGACTGCGTCGGTCAGGTGGTATACTTTTTTTTTTTTCATTTTTTTACAGGAGATCGATGGCGTCGCAGCAGGATGAGACAGTAATAAAAGAAATGAAAACTGTGTTTTTTTTTTTTTTATTAAATTAAAAAATTTTTTTTGGAACATTCACCCGTCCGGGTACATAAACAATTTAACTATTTATTTACATACAGGGACCCTGTCCGGGTTATTTAGACTTCTTTGGCTGGCCTCTTCCAGGTACCACCTGGTACTCTTCTTGACATTGCCAAACATCCGAGGCACCAAGGACCACCAGGACCTGATGACGTCGTGTGGCCTGTACAGTGACGTCGTGACCCGCTATCTGGGTCTGTGTGGCCACCTCTTTCATCTCTCTCCGGGTCTGGAGCCCTATGTCACGGACTGTACGAACCCCAGGGGGCCTAACAGGCGCCGGGTACGGGCCAGCTATACTTATCATGTCCATAGCTGGGGCTGCTGAGGAGACCACTGAGGGAGGCTGGGGAGATTTACGGCGTGGGGTGGGCACTTTTGCAGAGGCCTGGATGTGGGAGGCTGAAGGCTTCGAGGGTCTCACAGGTTCCTGACACACTGGGGAGTAGGGGTCGCACCTGGTAACATTTAGGGCGTACCACCCATTGTAACCCCAGTGTCGGGTGTAAGTCACCAAGTCTCCTGGCAACAGGTCCCTCCCCGGGTGTCCTTCTGGGAGGTGAGCCTCCACGTCCCGCCGGGTCACAAAGACTTCTAAATAAAGTCCAGGCTCCTTGATGAAGCCCCAACCACCTTTCAATTTAAAGTTCCGTACTGCACCCTTACGCCGCGGCTCACTCAGGGTTCCTTTGTCCTTTCTCATCCGGTCCTTATCTGCCCGGTCCTTCTCCAGGTGACGTTGGCGAAGTTTTAGGGTTTCTCGCTGCTCCCTTTGTCGCTCTGCTTCCTTCTCCCAACGTCTCCACTCTTCCTCCTGACGCCGGTTATAATTCTCCTCCACCAGTTGCTCCATGTCTCCACCACTCCACTGCAGCTTACAGTGTCCGGTTTGCGGCAGCTCTCCTGTCGCCCCCCAGTCCTGGCTGCGCTCCCCTGCGGAGGCAGCAGACGGCTCTAAATCAGATGACAGTCGGGGCTCCGGTACAGGCAGGTAGTGCTCTGGTGCCTGCGCGGCCTCCTCCATGAGGACGGGTGTCGCTTCTTCTGTCTCAGCGACCGGGGCAGACAGCGGGATCTGGGGTGCTGCTGACGGTGCTGCGGTTTTTGCAGGAACGGGTGCCTCCACTGCGACAACGTCAACCGGATCACATTGCAAGGGCTCCTCTACTAGAACGGGTGCCTCACCTTCCGGTACAGAGTCAGACACTTCAGGTAAGAGGGATTGGCGCCGCTCCAAGTTTAGTTTTAGGGCACGCCAGCAGGCTTCCATCCTGGCGACCTCCTCCCGGTGCCGGGCCAGGCCTCTCAGGGTATCCTCCGCTTCTTGCAGCGTAGGAGGGTTTACAGGCCGGGTGCCCAACGGTGATTCCGTGGCGATCGGGTCGCTTCCGTGGGGGGAGAGCTCTGACTGCTCCATCCCTTCCCACTTCTGCTCGTGTCCATTAGCCATCTCTGCCAAGTCACATGTGTCATATCTGGAGAGGGCCCCTCTTTTGTAGGGAGGCGGGACCTCCTCACACTGAGGAGGATGAGGAGGCGGAACTCCAGAGCTGTGGGGCACGATGTTACATTGCAGTACCATTTACAGTGGGCGGCCATCGTTTTCACGCCACTGAGTGAGTGACACCCACGAAGAGCACGCCCTTCTTCTTCACCAGTGCCTCGTCGTGACGCAGATATGGCGGAAAAATGGCAAATACATTCTCTGATGATTTTAGCAATTCTCAAGCACAAAACCAGTGCAATTCAGGCACACAGAACTCGCTTATAGCGAGCTACAGAATCCTGTTCGTGACGCCCAAGTTGAGTCGCACAGAGCCAGAGGTTTTGGGGGTACTCGGCACCGAGCCCGTCGACTTCTATGGGGTATGTCACGTCTTTACCCGGAATTGAATTAGAGTCGATTTTACTATGTAGAAGTGTATAAACTATAAATATATGTATATATATATGTCACAATGACATGTATATATATATATATATGTATTCTATGTGTGTATATTTCGTGTTTACAACGAAAGAAAGGGTTTTTTTTGTTGCGATATTTTGTTCCCATAGACTTACATGGGACTTCCGGTATCGAAATCGGATATCGACGATATTTAGTGCTATCGGCGATACAATTTCGATACGATATTTTTAGATATCGAGCAATATCGCTCAACACTAATAGTAACAGCTACAGGACCTGCCAGAAACAAGGACCAATGAAACTGTTCCAGTATACCAGTAGTCACAGGACCTTCCTGGCGGACCAATAGGAGCTGCTGCAGTACCTGAGCATGTGACCCCTGATCTCCAATGAGAGATCTCACCCTGGGCATGCTCAGAAGGGGAAAACAAGGACTTTGTCCTAAAGACGTCTGCTCGCCGCTAACCAGTACTGACCACAATAGCAGAGCCTGGAGAGGCAGCAGTAATCCTCTGCACACTGTTAGACTGGGCGAGATGCTGGGACCGATGTCTAAGCTGAGCAGAGTCCACTGTGGCCGGAGACGGATGGGAGACTGCAGCCGGGATGGCTCAAGATTCTCCTTGTGCAGAAGGGGGAACTCAACCCCTAACAGTCTGCTATCATTGCTATGGAGGGAGGGCTTGGCTTCTATCGGTGTACATGTGCTTTTTTATGGGCAGCCATTTTAGGGGGTCTCGGTGGGATCTCAAATACGTTTCCATTTCACCTAATTTTAAATTGTTATAGGACACCTACCTATTGTCTATTGTCTGCTATCATTGCTCTGGAGGGAGGGCTTGGCTTCTATCGTTGTACATGTGCTTTTTCATCGGCAGCCATTTTAGGGGGTCTCGGGTGGGGTCTCAAATACGTTTCCATTTGAACTCAATTTATAGGAACCTACCTATTGTCTATTGTCTGCTATAATTGCTCGTGATGGAGGGAGGGCGTGTCATATATCTTTGTCCATGTGCATGGGCAGCCATTTTAGGTGGTCTTGTGTGCACACACCCGATAAAGCACGGTGTTCCCCCATAAGTTGTGCGCTTACAATTTTTTTTTTTTTTTTTGTTTTTACAAAGGTGCCATTTGTGGGATATATGGCATTAACATGTTAACAATTGTATAGAACAACTACAAAATCTCTGCTATCATTGCTCTTGAGGGAGGGGCATTGTATATATGTGAATGGGCAGCCATTTTAGGTGGACTTGTGTGCACACACCCACTTTTTCTCCTCTATAGTAGGGTGCTTCAAGTGTTAATTTTAAATTTTTCTAATTTTCCATGTTTGCTCACTGTATGCTTTTCTTTATTTCAGATGTCTTACAATAGTGAGGAGTTTGTTCGTGAACTCATCGAGCTGTATCGGTCTCTGCCCTGCCTGTGGCAAATTAAGTCAGCCGATTACAGTAACAGAAATAAAAAAAGAGAGGCATACGAGAAAATGATTGCCCTCTTTAAGCGGCATAATCTATCTGAGAAGGTGGATGAAAGCCTTGTTCGCAAAAAATCCAAGGTCTACGCACCATGTGCAAGAAGGAGCTCAACAAGGTGGAGAAGTCAAGGAAATCAGGTGCCAGCACGGATGAGGTTTATGTGCCCTCGTTGTGGTACTATGACTTACTTGGCTTCACCCGTGACCAGGAGCTACCAAGGGCAACCACATCATCGGTGCGTCAGACCCTGGAATCAGACACTGCGATCCATAATGATCCTGACTCCCCGGTTGGAGATGTAAGTACCTTCTTTGTTTCCCTGAATATAGCAATTTAAATTTGTATTTATATGCCATAGTTAAATAGAAAATAGTAACTAACTTTTTACCTGTTTAATTCTGCAGTTTACAGAAGTTTTCCCTTCCAGCTCAGATAAGTACAATACTCTTCTTTTTTTTTTTGCCTGACTCCGTTCTCATTACGCACGTTGAGTTAACCCATGCCGGTCATGATAAATCCAATGCCACAATGCTAACTAATGTATTTCCTTTCTGCATGATGTAAAATATTTATTTTGGTTTTGCTTTAACCGTTATTTTCTTTTTATCTTTTCTCTTTTTCTGCAGCACCATCAAGAGGAGCTTGTGACCCCAACAAATGAGGACATCATGTCTACAGAACTAATGGCGGAGCCTTGTGAGGGGTCTAGTCGAGAGTCTGCGCCCTCTCCAGCACCTTGTCAACATCGTCTAAGTAGAAAAAGAAATGCAGCCGGGCAGCCATCCACAGATCAGTTGTCTTTGGCCAATCAAATATTAATAAATCAAAATAAATCCTGCATGGACAGTTTTGCTAACTTTACGGCTGATCGACTCGGTAAGCTGGATCCAAGACAAAGGATCCATGCGGAAAGAGTGATCTTTGAAGCACTCAGTAAAGCCACAGAAGGTCAACTTGACGAGTCGTCAAGAATACAGAGTGCGGTAGATCGTGACCAGTCATGGACACAAACGGATCCACATAGGATCACACCTGTGCGGAGGATTGGTCCTCCGCAAAACCTGGCGTTCCCCCCTCCCCCTCAGTATCCTGTGTTTTCCCAATCTTTTTTGACCCAAATGTCTTCTATGCCCAGGCAACGTAATTTTCATGAAGAAAACCACTATCAGGAGTTGTAGCGGCGTTTTCCTTTTTTTTTTTTATTGTCATTTTACAGTTTACTAAATAATGTTTATGTTGAAAGATTGGTTGTATTTTAATAAATTTTTTTGTTTTAAAACTTGCAGTCGGCTATCATGAATTAACCCCTTCAAGACCCAGCCTATTTTGACCTTAAAGACCTTGCCATTTTTTGCAATTCTGACCAGTGTCCCTTTATGAGGTAATAACTCAGGAACGCTTCAATGGATCCTAGCGATTCTGAGATTGTTTTTTTCGTGACATATTGGGCTTCATGTTAGTGGTAAATTTAAGTCGATAATTTTTGTGTTTATTTGTGAAAAAAATGGAAATTTGGCGAAAATTTTGAAAATTTTGTAATTTTCAAATTTTTAATTTTTATTCTGTTAAACTAGAGAGTTATGTGACACAAAATAGTTAATAAATAACATTTCCCACATGTCTACTTTACATCAGCACAATTTTGGGAACAACATTTTTTTTTGTTAGGAAGTTATAAGGGTTAAAAGTTGACCAGCGATTTCTCATTTTTACAGCAAAATTTACAAAACCATTTTTTTTAGGGACCACCTCACATTTGAAGTCACTTTGAGGGGTCTATATGGCAGAAAATACCCAAAAGTGACACCTTTATAAAAACTGCACCCCTCAAGCTACTCAAAACTACATTCAAGAAGATTATTAACCCTTCAGGTGCTTCACAGGAACTAAAGCAACGTGTAAGGAAAAATTGGACATTTTAATTTTTCCAACAAAAATTTTCTTTTAGCATCAATTTTTTCATTTTTACATGGGCATCAGGATAAAATGGATCCTAAAATTTGTTGGGCAATTTCTCCTGAGTACACAGATACCTCATATGTGGTCATAAACCACTGTATGGGCGCACGGCAGGGCTCAGAAGGGAAGGAGCGCCATTTGACTTTTTGAATGGAAAATATGCTGGAATATTTAGCGGTTGCCATGTCACATTTGGAGAGTCCCTGTGTGCCTAAACATTGGAGCTCCCCCACAAGTGACCCCATTTTGGAAACTAGACCCCCTAAGGAACTTATCTAGATGCATAGTGATCATTTTGAACCCCCAGGTGCTTCACAAATTGATCTGTAAAAAAAAGAAAGTACTTTTTTTTCACAAAAATTTTCTTTTAGCCTCAGTTTTTTCATTTTCACATGGGCAACAGTATAAATTGGATCCTAAAATTTGTTGGGCAATTTCTCCTGAGTACACAGATACCTCATATGTGGTCATAAACCACTGTTTGGGCGCATGGCAGGGCTCAGAAGGGAAGCAGCGCCATTTGACTTTTTGAATGGAAAATATGCTGGAATATTTAGCGGTTGCCATGTCGCATTTGGAGAGTCCCTGTGTGCCTAAACATTGGAGCTCCCCCACAAGTGACCCCATTTTGGAAACTAGACCCCCTAAGGAACTTATCTAGATGCATAGTGATCATTTTGAACCCCCAGGTGCTTCACAAATTGATCTGTAAAAAAAAGAAAGTACTTTTTTTCACAAAAATTTTCTTTTAGCCTCAGTTTTTTCATTTTCACATGGGCAACAGTATAAATTGGATCCTAAAATTTGTTGGGCAATTTCTCCTGAGTACACAGATACCTCATATGTGGTCATAAACCACTGTTTGGGCGCATGGCAGGGCTCAGAAGGGAAGCAGCGCCATTTGACTTTTTGAATGGAAAATATGCTGGAATATTTAGCGGTTGCCATGTCGCATTTGGAGAGTCCCTGTGTGCCTAAACATTGGAGCTCCCCCACAAGTGACCCCATTTTGGAAACTAGACCCCCTAAGGAACTTATCTAGATGCATAGTGAGCACTTTGAACCCCCAGGTGCTTCACAAATTGATCCGTAAAAAAAAGAAAGTACTTTTTTTTCACAAAAATTTTCTTTTAGCCTCAGTTTTTTTCATTTTCACATGGGCAACAGTATAAATTGGATCCTAAAATTTGTTGGGCAATTTCTCCTGAGTACACAGATACCTCATATGTGGTCATAAACCACTGTTTGGGCGCACGGCAGGGCTCAGAAGGGAAGGAGGCGCCATTTGACTTTTTGAATGGAAAATATGCTGGAATATTTAGCGGTTGCCATGTCGCATTTGGAGAGTTCCTGTGTGCCTAAACATTGGAGCTCCCCCACAAGTGACCCCATTTTGGAAACTAGACGCCCTAAGGAACTTATCTAGATGCATAGTGAGCACTTTGAACCCCCCAGGTGCTTTACAGAAGTTTATAACGCAGAGCCGTGAAAATAAAATATCATTTTTTTTTCTCAAAAAATGATTTTTTAGCCCACTATTTTTTATTTTCTCAATGGTTACAGGAGAAATTGGACCCCGAAAGTTGTTGTCCAGTTTGTCCTGAGTACGCTAGTACCCCATATGTGGGGGGGAACCACTGTTTGGGCACACGTCAGGGCTCAGAAGGGATGTAGTGACGCTTTGAAATGCCAACTTGATGGAATGGTCTGAGGGCATCTTGTTACGTTTGCAGAGCCCCTGATGCGCCTAAACAGTAGAAACTCCCCACAAGTGACCCCATTTTGGAAACTAGACACCGCAAAGAACTTATCTAGATGTGTGGTGAGCACTTTGAACCCCCAAGGGCTACACAGAAGTTTATAACGCCCGGGCATGAAAATAAAAAAATCATATTTTTTCCACAATCAGGATCTTTTAGTCCCCAATTTTTTTATTTTCGCAAGGGTAACATGAGAAATTAGACCCCAAAAGTTGTTGTCCAATTTGTCCTGAGTATGCTGATATCCCATATGTGGGAGAAAACTACTGTATGGGCACACGTCGGGGCTCGGATGGGAAGTAGTGACCTTTTGAAATGCCCACTTGATGGAATGGTCTTCGGGCGTCATGTTACGTTTGCAGAGTCACTGATGTGCCTAAACAGTAGAAACTCCCCACAAGTGACCCCATTTTGGAAACTAGATCCCCCAAGGAACTCCTGTAGATGTGTGGTGAGCACTTTGAATCTCCAAGTCCTTCACAGAAGTTTATAACGCAGAGCCGTGAAAATATAAAATCATTTTTTTTCCACAAAAATAATTTTTAGTCCCCAATTTTTTTTCCCAATGTTAACAGGAGAAATTAGAACCCCCAAAGTTGTTGTGCAATTTTTCCCGAGTACGCTGATACCTCATATGTGGGGATAAACCACTGTTTGGGCATACGTCGGGGCTTGGAATAAAGGGAGCACTGTTTGACTTTTTGAACGCAAAATTTGCAGGAATCAATGGTGGCGCCATGTCGCGTATGGAGACCCCCTGATGTGCCTAAATAGTGGAAACCCCTCAATTCTAACTCCAACCCTAACCCCAACACACCCCTAACGCCTACACACACCTAACCCTAATACAAACCCTAATCATAACCCTAACCCCAACACACCCCTAATCCCAACTCTAACCATAAACCTAACTACAAGCCTAACCCTAATTCCAACCCTAACCGTAATTCTAACATTAGCCCTAATGCTAACCCTAACCCTAGTTCTAACCCTAAGGCTGGGTTCATATTGCGTTTTACCAGCCCGTTCAACACGTAGCGTTGACCGGCTGGTAACGGTATAGCATAACGCGATCGCGTTATGCTATACCCGCTAGCGCAGATGAATCAGCAGATAATCAGCCGCGGATCAGCAGCAAAATCAGTCGCGGATCAGCAGCGAAATCCGCCGCGGATCAGCAGCGAAATCCGCCGCGGATCAGCAGCGAAATCCGCCGCGGATCAGCAGCGAAATCCGCCGCCGATCAGCAGCGAAATCCGCCGCGGAGCAGCAGCGAAATCCGCCGCCGATCAGCAGCGAAATCCGCCGCGGATCAGCAGCGAAATCCGCCGCGGATCAGCAGCGAAATCCGCCGCCGATCAGCGAAATCCGCCGCGGATCAGCAGCGAAATCCGCCGCCGATCAGCAGCGAAATCCGCCGCGGAGCAGCAGCGAAATCCGCCGCCGATCAGCAGCGAAATCCGCCGCGGATCAGCAGCGAAATCCGCCGCGGATCAGCAGCGAAATCCGCCGCGGATCAGCAGCGAAATCCGCCGCCGATCAGCGAAATCCGCCGCGGATCAGCAGCGAAATCCGCCGCCGATCAGCAGCGAAATCCGCTGCGGATCAGCAGCGAAATCCGCCGCGGATCAGCAGCGAAATCCGCCGCCGCTCAGCAGCGAAATCCGCAGCGGATCCGCAGCGAAGTCCGCCGCGGATCAGCAGCGATGTCCGCCGCGGATCAGCAGCGAAGTTCGCCGCGGATCAGCAGCGAAATCCGCCGCGGATCAGCAGCGAAATCCGCCGCGGATCAGCAGCGAAATCCGCCGCGGATCAGCAGCGATATCCGCCGCGGATCCGCAACAAAATCAGCTGCGGATCAGCAGCAAAATCCGCTAGGAAAAAAAAAAAAAAATTCTTTATTTTTTTTTATTTGTCCCTACCTATGATAAAGGGGGGGTTCATTTACTTTTTTTTATTTTGATCACTGTGACAGTTTATCACAGTGATCAAAATAAATTTTGAACACTGGGGGGCGCACTGCGCATGCGCCGGCCGGCGGGCGCACTGCGCATGCGCCCGCCATTTTCCAATATGGCGGCGCCCATGAAGAGGCCCGGGCGGACGCCGGGCCCGATCGTGGGACATCGGTGGATCGGGAGAGGTGAGTAGGGGGGTCGGAAGGCTGGGGGGGGGGATAGGAAGTGGGGGCAGTGGACCAAAAGAGGAGGGGAGCTGTAAGTGACGGCGGTGACCGATCGCTGCCATCTTTCGGTGGCGGCGGCCGATCACCGCCGTGACTCGGTGTGGGGGGGGTCAGGGCTCGGTCTCCAGCCATGGCAGATGCTATTGCAGCATCGGCCATGGCTGGTTTGTAATATTTCACCAATTAAATTGGTGAAATATTACACATTGCTCTGATTGGCTGTTTCACTTTTAACAGCCAATCAGAGCGATCGTGGCCAGGGGGGGTTAAGCCAACCCCCCTGTGGTGAAGCACAAAGGGTCCTGTAACTGCGGGTCGGGTGACCTTTGAGTGACCCCGGTCTCCCGGCCCGCAGGGACGAGATCCTTTCATGACGCCACATAGGCGTCATGGGTCGGATTGGCACAGGTTTTCATGACGCCTACGTGGCGTCATGGGTCGGGAAGGGGTTAAGCATATGCTTACTGGCAGGACAACTTGGTGGGGTAATGGGCTTGGTCTATTGTCTGCTATCATTGCTCTGGTGGGAGGAAGGTCTTGGCTTCTATCAGTGTACATATGCTTTTTCATCGGCAGCCATTTTAAATTGTTATAGCACACCTACCTATTGTCTATTGTCTGCTATCATTGCTCTGGTGGGAGGGGGGGTGCATCTATGCAGATGCATAGCTATAATGGTTGTGAGTGATGAAACATGTAATTTTTTTTCTTTAAACAAATAGGATGGGTTGAGGGCAGGTCAGGTCTGCCATAAGGGCGGCACTCAAGCTTAAGATGCCCAGATATAATGGGTGTGTTTTTAATATTTAACTTTCTATATTTTTTTTAAATTTAAAAAGTGTTAGAACAATGTTTTTTTTAATGGGTTTTCTTTTCTAGTTCTATTTTTGGTTTTTGAAAGAAGTTGACACTGCTGCATTTATAAAGTATAACTGTATATATATTTTTAAGCGAAAATATATATATAAATATATATATATATATATAAAACAAAAAAATACAAACTATTAACATAAAAAAAAAATAACATACATACATAAAAAACAAAAAATTATTGCCTGCCCCCCTGGTGGAGGCCATCCACGAACCGCTACAGCATCACTCCATGCTGGTGCATGGCTGCCATGGTCGCAGCCATTGCAGACCTCATCCGCCGGTGGGAGGCTAACAGGTCCTGGGCAGTGGGGATTTCTGTGGAGGGAATGGTAAAAGTTAACCAGGCAATTCTGTTGCAACATCAACTTAAGTTAACATATTTGCTGTTTAACACTTACGGTTTTGGGGCGACTGCGCTTCCCCCGAGGACGCGCTTACCGCCCACCGAGAACCTGTGGCACCACCGGCTAGGGAAACACAGAAAAATAGATATAACACGACAGCCCTTGAACATTTTAAGACCTAACAATGTTTTCAAACTTGTCGAAAGCTTATATTATGTGCGTAAATTACCAGAAGGCGACCCTGCACCAGTGTCCTGGAGTGACGCTGGAGAGAATTCCATTATGGGGGAAGATGTGGATGACCCAATCACTGGAGGTGGGGTAGCAGCAGGAGAAGGGGTTGCTGCAAGCCCTCCGTCCATCCCTCCAGAGCAGTGATAGCAGACAATAGACAATAGGAATCGCATTTAAGACCCAAAAAATATACCAACCTTTCACAGTGTAGTCAGTGTAGTTGTCAAAAGAATAGAATAGGTGTTGAGTTGCAGCTGGAGAATGCAACTGTGATCTCAAACCAGTAGGACGGATGAATGAAAGCGCTGCTATGTTGCTTTCTTCACACGATCTGGAACAAAGAACAGAATCTCCGCAGTGTTGGCTTCCTTGCAAACAAGGACGCCAATCAGAACGCAGTAGCGACCACCAATCGGAGCTGAGGGGCGTGGAAAAGGCAACGCAAAAGCACGCCCATGTTTCTAGCTACAAGTTGCCAGAGAGGTCGTTGGTAAAGGTGTCAAACAGGACAATGCATGCGATGCAGCGGGGCCTCAATGACCAAAAAAATGTCCAGAGTAATATTGCACGACCAGCGATCTCACAGCAGGGGCCTGATAGCTGGTACGTGTCAGACGTAGCGAGATCGCTAATAAGGTCACTATTGGCGTCACAAGCTTAGTGACTCAGCAGCGATCTCGTTAGCGATCTTGCTATGTGAGATGGGGCCTTAACAAATATTTTTTTGTTTACTCAGTTACTACTTTATTATAATTGCATGTTCCTGCTCTATCTGTCTCTCCTGTATCCTTGGCACTAGTTGTTGACAATTGAGGAAATTATGACATGTTGCATAACTATAGCCAATCCACAACCCCAGCTTAATTGGACATTTAGAAATTAGTAAATCTGCAGTCTGAATTTGCAAATTTTTGAGATTTTTTCCTAAAAATTTGACTTGCTGCGAATGGCAAGTTCTCAATTGCTCTAAATATATGTGTATTACACTTTGAGATCACCTAGGATTGTGTCCAATATTCTTCAAACTCTTAATCTCAAATAGCATTACTATAAGAGTGCCCACAACATGTATGCTATGGGTCAACAGACTTGTAATTGTTCTTCACTGCTGTGCTGTCACACACTATTTACAATATTTTTTCTCTTCTTTTTGGCTTTCTCTCTCTATCTCTATTGCTAAGCAATGAGCTGTGACATCATCTCAATATTCAGATTCACCCTAAAATAGCTTCTTCTTCTTCTTCTCACTTGCTTAGAATCTATCGGATACTGGCTAAATATCAAAGTTTATAGCATCAAACCTCACAGTACCGGGAAAAACCCCGGTTGGCCTTTGCAGTGGGCCAGGGAGAAGGTGGTGGGAAGAAAGAGAAGAAGAAATGAAAAAAAGTCTACGGTTTTTGGCGGCACAGGCCCTTTAAAAGTGCAGGTGCACGTACACGCAGCATTCATAAACTGAACTGCAATGGCTCACATCCTCAATCAACACTGACAAGTGTGTGCCTGTCATCACCAGCATATGACATCAGTGTCATGCACTGGGTGCACACATTCAGCCACCGACCTCGGTCGATGGCCATTTTAATATGAGCTCGCCAGTACTGCATAGGAGGGATGAGGATGGATATATGAAGGGGCCATGTTAGGCATCGGGTGACAGCGGGATCCGAACCTGGATCTGAGGAGTCTGTGGTCTCCCATCCAGGTCCAGCCAAGGCAGATGCTGTTCGTCGATCCAAATGCCTAGCTAATACCCAAGCAGCACAGGCTGTTACTAGAGTCTTTGTTCATAGTAGCCTTAAACCTAGGTTGCAGAACAGGAAAAGGCTGTTATAAGCCTAAGTCCAGAAATGCCTGCCCTGAGCATGTCCATGACATGGCGAACCATGATTGGTGGTTAATGTCAACTGATCCTCTGACCTGGCATCGCCTGATTGGTCACGAATGACGTCATCGGGGATGCGATTGACGAGATGGCTGGGGGCAGAGCTTGGCCATTAAATAGCTTGTCTGTCCATGGCGCGGCGCAGTCAGATCATACTAAAATAGGCAGTGCTCATGTGTGGACGTACCAGAATCTGGGCTCCACGTGCTCTCTAGCTTTGCTCTCCGGGACCTGCCGATGCCAGAGTTCGCTCGCTAATTAGAACAGGTCCTTCAGGCAGGATTAGCTTATGCCAGGCAGGTAGCCAATGTGGCGCAGTCTTGCTACAACAAGAGGGTAGCGGTACACCCTGAGCAGACTGCGGGGCGCGTAACCTGGGCATCGCCTGCCAGCTGAACAGAGAGTTGCTCAATCCGGTCGCACACCGGCTGGCAGCACGTGGACATCGCCGCCAGCTGATCAGTCAGTTGCTCAGTTCAGTCTCACACCGTCTGACAACACGTATGCCTGTCGGGAGTCGCATGCACTACCTAGTCGTCTGACAAGTGGCTTCTGTGCAGTCAACAGGGCTACATCTACGCCAGCCTACAGCACATCTCCTGTGAAGTTAACGGAGATAGTGCAAATATCTCTCTCCTTGTGTGAAGTAACACAGGCGAGATCTAATTTTATTCTTTAGTTGTCAGTTGCTACCTTCATACCCAAGGGGTGTTCGGCAGCAGTGACTCTAACTGCATCGCGGACCCGGGTTCGGTTGCAATCCATTATCCAATAAAGTTGTTGCAACTGAGCTCATAACAGGCCAGGAAAGATATATGGGGAGTTAGGATGGATTTATGGGGGAGCAGGACAAGGGACCACGATAGATATGAGGGGGTCCAGGATAGATATATAGGGGGGCAGGACAAGTGACACATGGGGGCCAGTAAGGATAGCTGGGGGGCCGGATGGATATAAAGGGGCCAGGCTGGACAAGGGATAAAGGGGGCCAGGCTGCATATTATAAAATACAGAGGTCCAGGCTGGGTGAGATTATTAAATAAAGGGGGACAGGGTGAGGAACTTAATTACTGTTTGGGGCCAGAATTAGGAATATGCTGTGTTAGTTTATGGTGATAAGTGGGAAATATAATTTCTTTAGGGTCCAATTAGGGACATTATTACTACTGTAATATAATTTACTTTTTAGGAAACTGTTACTGTGCAAGACTGCATTATATCGCTTTTTTTCTTCATCTGACATAGTGTAGTAGTCAGGGAAAAAGTTGGGAATGTACTCTGGACGCGATCAGTTATTGGTTACTGTGTGTTATTTCCTGCAGAGATAAGTACTGGCTGGAAGAAGTGATGGCGGACTGTGCTAGATGAAGAAGAAAAGCGAAGATGAAGTACTTCAACTACAGATGTCACTAGTGAATTAGTGTATTACAAATACGCTCACACTGTTATGTTACGGTAGCTGAGGAGTGCAGGTAAAAAAGGAAATACACCAGAGCAGTTGGAATCTATGAGATTGCAGTACCCTGACTAACCACCACAACTAGAGGCAGCCGTGGAGCGTTCCTACGTTGGTCCTAGACGCCTCGTCACAGCCTGAGAAACTAACTACACCTAAAGATAGAAATAGGAAAGCTATCTGCCCCGGAGCAGAACCCCAAAGATAATAGAAAGCCCCCAAACATGTAATGGCGGTTAGACAAGAGGAAATACTGACACAGAAAGAAAATAGTATGAGCAAACGCTGGGGCCCAAACTATCTAAATAGAAAAGGATAGGAAGGGTACTTACTGCAATCTCAGAAAACCCTGAAAAAACACCAACTCTACTAATTTCAAAATCACCTGAGATCACACGACCTCTACCACCTAAATTAGTTCTCTGGTGTAACAAAAATAAAACAGCAGCCACTAAAAAAAAAACTGGAAAAAGCAAAAGTACAAAACACAGTGACTGGACTAAACTGAGAGGGCAAAAGCCCCCGGAGGGGACCCTGAAGGCCCCCACAGAAGTGCAGGACAAAATGCAAAAATATAGCAAAAACACAAAATAAGAAATTGTCTTATCTGATAGCAGGAGATGCAGACACGACACAGCAAGCTACAAGGGAAACTGGAAAGAAGGATTCAGACCAGAACAATTGATCACCGGCAACCCTGATGGGAAAATGACTCCCTTATATAAGACCAATCAGTAACACCTGATTCCCAGTCCTCACAATCCTCACTAGTACCGCTTGTAACCACCAGAGGGAGCCTCTGCTCAGAACTCATCTCAAACCCATTCACAACAGTACCCCCCCTTGAGGAGGGGTCACCGAACCCTCATTTGAGCAACCAGGTCGGTCAGGATGAGTTCTATGATACGCACGGATAAGTCTCCTAGCATGGATGTCCGAAGCAAACACCCAAGAATTGTCTTCCTGACCATAACCTCTCCATTTAACCAAATACTGGAGTCTTCGTCTAGAAAAACGAGAATCCAATATTTTCTCAACCACATACTCCAGATTGCCCTCAACCAAAACAGGGTCAGGAGGCACAGCAGCAGGAACCACTGGCTCAACAAACCTCTTCAACAAGGACTTGTGGAACACGTTATGGATCTTAAATGTCCCTGGAAGAAGCAAATGAAAAGAAACAGGATTAATAATCTCCATGATCTTATAAGGTCCAATGAACCTAGGCTTAAATTTAGGAGATGCTACTCTCATAGGAATATTCTTTGAGGACAACCAGACCAAGTCCCCCACTTTAAACCGAGGACCATCAGTCCTATGCCGGTTAGCAAACCGCTGGGCCTTCTCCTGAGAGAGGGACAACCTCTCCACTACCTGGTCCCAAATCTGCTGCATACGCTCAACAACAGAGTCAACACCTGGACAGACAGAAGCCTCCGTCTGTCCTGAAGAAAATCGAGGGTGAAACCCAGAATTACAGAAAAACGGAGACATCAAAGTGGCAGAGCTAGCCCTATTATTAAGAGCAAACTCAGCCAAAGGCAAAAAAGAGACCCAGTCATCCTGATCAGCAGACACAAAGCATCTTAGATAAGTCTCCAATGTCTGGTTTGTTCTCTCAGTTTGACATTGGTCTGAGGATGAAATGCCGAGGAGAAAGACAATTGAACACCCAGTTTAGAACAAAAAGTCCTCCAAAATCTGGAAACAAACTGGACTCCTCTGTCAGACACAATGTTCTCAGGAATGCCGTGTAAACGAACCACGTGCTGAAGGAACAACGGCACCAATTCAGAGGAGGAAGGCAACTTAGGTAATGGCACAAGATGTATCATTTTGGAAAACCTATCACAAATTACCCAGATGGTGGTCATTCTCTGAGAAACAGGAAGATCGGAAATGAAATCCATAGAGATATGGGTCCATGGTCTCTTGGGCACAGGCAATGGCATCAACAAACCACTAGAGCGAGAGCAAGGCTTGGAGCGAGAGCAAGTCCCGCAGGACTGCACAAATTCCCTGACATCGCGAGACAAGGTAGGCCACCAAAAGGACCGACTAACCAAGTCTCTGGTAGCAAAAATTCCGGGATGCCCAGCCAATGCGGAACAATGAATCTCAGACATCACACTCTTTTTCCATTGGTCCGGGACAAACAATTTTCCAACAGGGCAGCGCTCGGGCCTATCCTCCTGACACCCCTCCAGAGCAAGTCTCAAATTGGGCGAGATGGCGGAAAGAACTACACCCTCCTTCAAAATAACAGAGGGATCAGATAGCTCAGGAGAGTCCGCAAGGAAACTCCTCGAGAGGGCATCCGCCTTAACATTCTTAGTGCCAGGAAGAAAGGAAACCACAAAATTAAAACGTGTGAAAAACAAGGCCCACCTGGCCTGTCTAGGATTGAGTCGCTTGGCAGATTCCAGATAGACCAGATTCTTATGGTCCGTAAGGACCACCACCTGATGTTTGGCTCCCTCCAGCCAATGTCTCCACTCTTCAAAAGCCCACTTCATGGCCAATAACTCCCGATTACCCACGTCATAATTACGTTCAGTAGGAGAACATTTTCGAGAGAAAAAAGGCACAAGGGTTACTTTTAGAGGTCTCTGGATCTTTTTGGGACAAAACGGCACCTGCCCCAATTTCAGAGGCATCAACCTCCACCTGAAATGGCAGAGAAACATCAGGCTGCCGTAGAACAGGAGCAGAAGTGAATCTCTGCTTAAGTTCCTGAAACGCAGAGACTGCCTCAGGAGGCCAATTCACCACATCAGAACCCTTTCTGGTCAAATCAGTTAATGGTTTAACAATAACAGAGAAATTACCAATAAATTTACGATAAAAATTGGCAAAACCCAAAAATCTCTGAAGAGCCTTTAATGAAGTAGGTTGGACCCAATCACAGATGGCCTGAACCTTGACCGGGTCCATTTCAATAACAGATGGGGGACAAAATGAATCCCAGAAATGAGATCTTCTGTACGCCAAAAAGACACTTTGATCCCTTCACATACAGAGCATTCTCTCTCAAAATCTGGAATACAGTTCGAACATGTTTCACATGAGAGTCCCAGTCATTAGAAAAAATCAAGATATCATCCAAATAAACAATCAGAAACTTGTCCACAAAATCCCTGAAAATGTCATTCATGAAGGACTGGAAGACGGAAGGAGCATTAGTGAGCCCAAAGGGCATCACAAGGTACTCAAAATGCCCTTCAGGGGTGTTAAATGCCGTCTTCCATTCATCCCCGTGCTTAATGCGAATAAGGTTATACGCCCCCCTGAGGTCAAGCTTGGTAAACCAAGTAGCGTTTTTCACCCTGGAAAACAGGTCAGAAATCAAGGGTAACGGGTATTGATATTTCACAGTAATATTGTTCAAGAGACGATAATCAATACACGGCCTTAATGAACCATCTTTTTTGGCCACAAAGAAAAAACCGGCACCTAAGGGTGAAGAGGATGGTCTGATATGACCCTTCTCCAATGATTCCTTGATATAAGACCGCATAGCGTCATGTTCAGGTACAGACAAGTTAAAAAGGCGACCTTTAGGGAATTTACTACCTGGCACTAATTCAATAGCGCAGTCATAGCTCCTATGGGGAGGTAAGGATGCAGATTTACTTTCGCTAAACACATCAGAAAAATCAAACAAAAAGTCAGGAACATCCTCAGCCTGGGGGGAGGCAGAAAAAACAGGAGTGTTGGTATTAACACATTGGCAGCCCCAACTGGTTACAGACACAGATTTCCAATCCAAAACAGGATTATGAGACTGTAACCAAGGGAAACCCAGCACGATAATGTCATGCAGATTATATAGAACCAAAAATTTGCAGCACTCCTGGTGATCAGGTTCAACCCTCATTATCATCTGAGTAGAAAACTGGGGTTTATCTCAGCCAAAGGGGTAGAATCGATCCCCAGTAAAGGAATAGACTTCTGTAGGGGTATCAAGGGAAACCCACAACGTTTAGCAAAATCATAATCCATCAGGTTAATAGCTGCTCCAGAATCAACGAAGCCTGAGCAGAAAATGAGGACAGAGAGCATATCAGAGTGACAGTTAATAAAAACTTAGTCTGAACACTACCCAAGACAACTGAGCGTGCAAAATGTCTTCCCCGCTTAGGGCAGACTGAAATAGCATGAGAGGCATCACCACAGTAGAAACATAACCCATTGCGCTTTCGAAACTCATGACGCTGTGCCCCAGACACCACTCCATCACACTGCATGGGCTCAGCAGCTGGCTCACAAGGCAACACCACTCCACGCATACTTCTCCGCTCACGCAAACGTCTGTCAATTTGAATCGCTAATGACATAGAATCATTGAGACCAGAGGGACAGGGAATCCCACCATAGCATCCTTTACATTATCCGACAGACCCTTCCGGAAAAGGGCCGCCAAAGCGTCGTCATTCCACTTGGTCAGGACTGCCCACCTACGGAAATCTCTGACAGTATAACTCAGCGTCATCAAGCCCTGATTTAATGCCAACAAGGCTTTTTCAGCTTGATCAGTGACATTAGGCTCATCGTACAATAACCCCAAAGCCTGAAAAAATGCATCAACATCACTCAAAACAGGATCCCCAGGTTATCAGGGAAAAAGCCCAATCCTGGGATCGCCGCGCAGAGAGAAGATGATATTTGAACCTGCTGCGCTGCGTTTCCTGAGGACTTAGATTTAAGGCAAGAAACATTTACAATTATTTTTGAAATTCTGAAACTTAGCTCGATCCCCTAAAAACAAATCTGGCATGGGGATCCTAGGTCCACAACAGGCAACCTAGCAAGATATGCAGCAATACTCTGAACCTCAGTGGCAAGCTGATCCACACGGCCAGACAAACTGTGCAAACTCATTGGGAGAAAAGATCCTCCCCAGCAACCAGAGATACAGAGGGAAAAAAAAAAAAAAATGCAACAAACAGAAAAATATCTCTGACAACTTTTCTTCCTTCAAAATATTTTTTCCCTTCTGTGAGTACATACAATTTTTATGGCCGGTGATACTGTTATGTTACGGTAGCTGAGGAGTGCAGGTAAAAAAGGAAATACACCAGAGCAGTTGGAATCTATGAGATTGCAGTACCCTGACTAACCACCACAACTAGAGGCAGCCGTGGAGCGTTCCTACGTTGGTCCTAGACGCCTCGTCACAGCCTGAGAAACTAACTACACCTAAGATAGAAATAGGAAAGCTATCTGCCCCGGAGCAGAACCCCAAAGATAATAGAAAGCCCCCCAAACATGTAATGGCGGTTAGACAAGGGAAATACTGACACAGAAAGAAAATAGTATGAGCAAACGCTGGGGCCCAAACTATCTAAATAGAAAAGGAAAGAAGGGTACTTACTGCAATCTCAGAAAACCCTGAAAAAACACCAACTCTACTAATTTCAAAATCACCTGAGATCCACACGACCTCTACCACCAAATTAGTTCTCTGGTGTAACCAAAAACAAAACAGCAGCCACTAAAAAAAAAATGGAAAAAGCAAAAGTACAAACACAGTGACTGGACTAAACTGAGAGGGCAAAAAACCCCGGAGGGGACCCTGAAGGCCCCCACAGAAGTGCAGGACAAAATGCAAAAATTAAGCAAAAACAAAAATAAGAAATTGTCTTATCTGATAGCAGGAGATGCCAGACACGACACAGCAGGCTACAAGGGAAATGGAAAGAAGGATTCAGACCAGAACAATTT
>JARQOD010004272.1:0-56374 GCA_033576555.1 Oophaga sylvatica | reverse complement strand
TTTTTGTTAAGGTACAGTATTATATCGACATTGTACAGGTGTCGCTATTCAGTCTGATAACTAGATATCATTCACCTTTTCTATCAGTTGTCGTTGTTTCAGCAAAACTTGCAGGTATATATTTAGCTATTGTGACTATGCACTATTGACTTTAACAAGGTAATGCATGAGTTTTGTTACCGATTCTCATTTTTACATGATGGACCTTTATGGTATGGGTTGTTAAATTTGTAATTAAATATGTATTTTTTGAAATGACACAAATATAAGTAATGTTGAAGAGGACTAGTCCTACATCCATTGTTTGCACAATATTACAGGTGTACATCACGTCCCTTAATCAACAATGGATTATTAAATTTACTTGTATGCTTTTATTTAAAAGCCAAGAACACTGAAGGCTAACCTTCGCACTGCAGCTGTTGACAAAGTTCAACCCACATTATGCACTTCCAACATTGCAGCATTTGAGGCATGATGTGAGTTGGATTTGTCTAAGTTATGGAGTGACAAGGTTCACCATCAGTACCCTATAGCATAAGCAGGCTTTTGTGTTAGCATTTGTGTTCGACATGTGGATATCTGCAGTAATATGTCCCAATTATTTTGATACAGATTTGTGACAAAGACTAAGAAATTTATGGTTTTAAAGGTGACGTTTCACTTGTTTACAGCTTAGAAATAAGGGTGTAGCCTCTTATCTATGTGTAGCAGTAGCCACTTTAACATGTCATGTTTTTTTCAACATGTGTAGCTACCTAGCAGTAATTTTTGACGGACACACAGCAGGGGAACAGCAGGCGTTACTGAACCCCACAAACACATCAGCGATTGTTTTGATCTGTGCATCCAACACTTCTGAGCAGCAACTGGCAGTGTTGTAGCCCAGGCAGTAGAGTTCAGGTGGTAGAAAGATGAACATAACAGGAGACATGGATAACGTTGCCAACCAGTTATTTAATCTGAAACCGGACAGGCAAATTCATGCGAGATCCATGCCTTGTTCATTTTCTGAAAAGTAAGCCGGTCTACATTATCGGAGGATAGTCGCATGCTACGGTCTGTTAGTACACCACCTGCAGCACTAAAGAAGCGCTCCGATAATACACTGGCAGCAGGGCAAGCCAGCACCTCCAATGCATACTGGCTAAGCTCTGGCCATGTATCCAGCTTAGAGACCCAAAACTTGAATGGGGAAGAGCCATCTGGGAGTACACTGAGAGGCCAAGACATGTAGTCTGTCACCATCTTACGGAAACTTTGCCTCCTGCTGACTGGAGCCGTCTCGGATGGTGTAGACATTTGTGGCGCTGCCACAAAACTTCGCCACATTTGGAACATACTGGTCTTGCTGTTGTGAATGTGCTAGAAATGAATTCTGAGCAGAAGCTCACTCTGGTGGTTACAAACAGTACTGAACTATCCAATGAAGATTGTGAAGATTGGAGATCAGGTGTTACTGACTGGTGTTATATAAGGGAGGTTCCCTCCCATCAGGGTTGACGGTGATCAATTGTTCTGGTCTCATCTTTGATTCCTGTACACTTTGTAGCTTGCTGTTTCGTGCCTGCATCGTTTTCAAACAGATAAGACATTTTCTTCTTTTATTTTTTTTTGTTTTTTTTTTGGCATTTTGTCCTGCACTTCTGAGGGGGTCTGCCGGGTCCCCTTGGGGGGCTTGTGCTCCTCTCAGTTTAGTTCAGCCACTGTTGTTTGTTCATTTTCCTTTTCCACTTTTTTCTGTGGCTGTTGTTTATTTTTGTTACACCAGAGAACTAATTTAGGTGCTAGAGGTCGTGTCATCTCAGGTGTTTTTGTAATTAGTAGAGTTGGTACTTTTCAGGGTTTTTTGTGATTGCATAAAGTGCCCTTCCTATCCTTTTCTATTTATGAAGTTTGAGCCCCAACGTTTGCTCATACTATTTTCTGTCTGTGTCAGTATTTCTTCTTGTCTAACCGCCATTACATGTTTGGGGGCTTTCTATGTTCTTTGTGGATCTGCTCAGGGGCAGATAGCTCTCCTCTTTCTATCTTTAGGTGTAGTTAGCTTCTCAGGCTGTGACGAGGCGTCTAGGACCAACGTAGGAACGCTCCACGGCTGCCTTTAGTTGTGGTGGTTAGTCAGGGTACTGCAATCCATAGATTCCAACTGCTCTGGTGTATTGCCTTTTTACCTGCACTCCTCAGCTACCAAATCATAACATCTTGCCCTGTGCAGAGGCGCTGCTTGTGCTCCCTCTAGTTGCAGAGCTGTCTCCACTGCCTCGACGCACAGAGCTGCTTTGTAAAGCAGTAGTAGCAGCAGTGCTCTCGGCTGGAATGGAGAACATTATGGATTGCACCAGTGTGTCTTGGTACTCCCGCATTTTACGCTTCCGGTTCAACGGTGTGATGAGGCTTTGTAAGTTGTCCCGGTAGCGAGGGTCTAGGAGGGTGGACACACGATAATCAGACGTGGTGAGAATGTGGGCGATGCGGCGGTCGTTTCTCAGGCACTGCAGCATGAAATCAACCATGTGCTGCAGACTCCCAACTGGCCAAGAAACGCTGTCCCCTGCAAGAGGCGTCATCTCTGCTGTTGCTGTTGGTCTTGCTGTTGTGAATGTGCTAGAAATGAATTCTGAGCAGAAGCTCACTCTGGTGGTTACAAACAGTACTGAACTATCCAATGAAGATTGTGAAGATTGGAGATCAGGTGTTACTGACTGGTGTTATATAAGGGAGGTTCCCTCCCATCAGGGTTGACGGTGATCAATTGTTCTGGTCTCATCTTTGATTCCTGTACACTTTGTAGCTTGCTGTTTCGTGCCTGCATCGTTTTCAAACAGATAAGACATTTTCTTCTTTTTTTTTTTTGTTTTTTTTTGGCATTTTGTCCTGCACTTCTGAGGGGGTCTGCCGGGTCCCCTTGGGGGGCTTGTGCTCCTCTCAGTTTAGTTCAGCCACTGTTGTTTGTTCATTTTCCTTTTCCACTTTTTTCTGTGGCTGTTGTTTATTTTTTGTTACACCAGAGAACTAATTTAGGTGCTAGAGGTCGTGTCATCTCAGGTGTTTTTGTAATTAGTAGAGTTGGTACTTTTCAGGGTTTTTTGTGATTGCATAAAGTGCCCTTCCTATCCTTTTCTATTTATGAAGTTTGAGCCCCAACGTTTGCTCATACTATTTTCTGTCTGTGTCAGTATTTCTTCTTGTCTAACCGCCATTACATGTTTGGGGGCTTTCTATGTTCTTTGTGGATCTGCTCGGGGCAGATAGCTCTCCTCTTTCTATCTTTAGGTGTAGTTAGCTTCTCAGGCTGTGACGAGGCGTCTAGGACCAACGTAGGTACGCTTCACGGCTGCCTTTGGTTGTGGTGGTTAGTCAGGGTACTGCAATCCCATAGATTCCAAACTCTCTGATGTATTGGCTTTTTTGCCTGCTCTCCTCAGCTACCAAATCATAACATCTTGCCCTGTGCAGAGGCGCTGCTTGTGCTTCCTCTAGTTGCAGAGCTGTCTCCACTGCCTCGACGCACAGAGCTGCTTTGTAAAGCAGTAGTAGCAGCAGTGCTCTCGGCTGGAATGGAGAACATTATGGATTGCACCAGTGTGTCTTGGTACTCCCGCATTTTACGCTTCCGGTTCAACGGTGTGATGAGGCTTTGTAAGTTGTCCCGGTAGCGAGGGTCTAGGAGGTGGACACACGATAATCAGACGTGGTGAGAATGTGGGCGATGCGGCGGTCGTTTCTCAGGCACTGCAGCATGAAATCAACCATGTGCTGCAGACTCCCAACTGGCCAAGAAACGCTGTCCCCTGCAAGAGGCGTCATCTCTGCCTGCTCTGCATCACCCCACCCTCGCTATACATACTGACTAGAGCGTTGTGTACCTCCCTCTGGAGCGATGTCTTCCTCCTCCATTGACTCCTCAAAGGGAGCCATGCCCAGCCCTTTGTGAGGAACCACGTTGCGCTGACTGTCCAGAAGGTGACGAAATTTGTGACTCCTCATCCTCCACCTCTTCCAAAACCTCATCCCTTAGTGCTTGCATTGTTTTTTGAAGCAGGCAGATAAGGGGGACAGTCAGGCTGACTAGTGCATCATCTGCACTCGCCATCCGCGTTGACTCATCAAACGCACGCAAAACGTGGCAGATGTCCTTCATAGAGTCCTTCGCCAGTCCTTACACTGTCTGCCCATTCATTATAGTATCCAATTCAAAGTAATGGTTGTCACTAGAGTTGAGCGATACTTTCCGATATCCAAAAGTATCGGAATCGGAATGGTATCGCCGATACCCAAAAAATATCGGCGATACCCGATACCGGAAATCCAATGTAAGTCTATGGGAACAAAATATCGGAATTAAAAAAACCCCATTCTTGCCTTGTTGGTTAATTGTACATGAAGGAAAACAACAAAGAGTAATGTAGAATTTATTGGGGAAGGTTGAGGAGACATTAAAGGCATAGATGTTTAACCCAATCAAATGGAATAGCATAAATATTTTTTTTTTTAAAGATGTTCGGATTGACGAAGAAATTGACAATGTTGTTAACGTTTTTTCTATTTTGGCAAATATGTATATTTCACAACTTCCATGCTCTTCACCTTTTTAACTTTTGACACACTTTCTCCTTCATAATCTTCAGCAGCATCATCTTTTTCATCAAATTATTCTTCATCTTCACCTTCTTTATCTTCTTCTTAAACTTCTTGCTATTCATCTTTTTGTTAACATTACTCATATTCTTCTTATTAAACTATTATTCTTATTCATATTGTACTTCATCTTCTTCATCATATTCTTATTTGTGACAGAGAATCCTGTACTTGTAATCTGTCAAAGTATGAATTTTTCATCCTTCCGTTCTTGCTGTCACAAAAGATTTAAATTACAACAGTATTTGTCCGTGTTCAGTTTAGCCTGCAGCAGCAGGCATTTTCCAGGGGCACCACGAGGAGGAACGGACTCACCCCCATACACTTCTTAGTCTTCTTCTGCTTAGAATTTAGAGCATATATTTTGCTCTTCATTTTGGTCTTATACTTCATGTTATTCTGCTTTTTGATCTTCTGCTTATTGTTCTTAAGTCTCTTGTTCTGTATCTTGTAGTTTGTCTTAACCTTCTTAGTCCTGTTTGGTAATCTTTTATTTCTTCTTTGTGATGGTGTTTAGGCTGGTTGGCTTGATGCTCATCGTCCTTGTGGTCGTCATCTTCTTCGGGGTGGTCATCAGGGTCGTCGTCTTCATTGTTGGAGATCCAGAGTGATTACCCAAAAAAGCATTGAAAAAATCTTCAATTTGTAAAAGTAGCAGAAGGTACAAGAGTCAATGCAAGTAACGAGGACCAGCTGACTGTGCTGGAACCCGGAGGGGCAGCAGAAGGAAAAGAGCCAATGGCACAACCGAGGACCAGCTGACGTTACTGGGACACGGTTACTAAGCAGGAGGTACCTGTGCTCCAAAGCACTACCAAGGACCAGCAGACGTTGCTGGAAGTCGGATACCGAGATGGAGGCACCTAGGCCAAAGGCACTGCGGAGAACCAGCTGACGGTACTGGAACCCAGACGGGTAGCAGAAGGTACAAGAGCCAATGCAAGTAACGAGGACCAGCTGACTGTGCTGGAACCCGGAAGGGCAGCAGAAGGAAAAGAGCCAATGGCACAACCGAGGACCAGCTGACGTTACTGGGACACGGTTACTAAGCAGGAGGTACCTGTGCTCCAAAGCACTACCAAGGACCAGCAGACGTTGCTGGAAGTCGGATACCGAGATGGAGGCACCTAGGCCAAAGGCACTGCGGAGAACCAGCTGACGGTACTGGAACCCGGACGGGTAGCAAAGGTACAAGAGCCAATGCAAGTAACGAGGACCAGCTGACTGTGCTGGAACCCGGAGGGGCAGCAGAAGGAAAAGAGCCAATGGCACAACCGAGGACCAGTTGACGTTACTGGGACACGGTTACTAAGCAGGAGGTACCTGTGCTCCAAAGCACTACCAAGGACCAGCAGACGTTGCTGGAACTCGGATACCGAGATGGAGGCACCTAGGCCAAAGGCACTGCGGAGAACCAGCTGACGGTACTGGAACCCGGACGGGTAGCAGAAGGTACAAGAGCCAATGCAAGTAACGAGGACCAGCTGACTGTGCTGGAACCCGGAGGGGCAGCAGAAGGAAAAGAGCCAATGGCACAACCGAGGACCAGCTGACGTTACTGGGACACGGTTACTAAGCAGGAGGTACCTGTGCTCCAAAGCACTACCAAGGACCAGCAGACGTTGCTGGAACTCGGATACCGAGATGGAGGCACCTAGGCCAAAGGCACTGCGGAGAACCAGCTGACGGTACTGGAACCCGGACGGGTAGCAGAAGGTACCCATGGAAATTGAAGTTGACAGGCCGCGAGCCGGCCGCAGTTACCGAATCCCACAGTACTACAGTGGGTGATTGTCCTATTGTCACAACGGAAACAGCCTTTATTTGCATATCCCGCAGCACACATAGGAAGCACCTAAACTCCAAGCACCATAGAGTCGGCTAACCCGACCGATTTTCACACAGCACAGGGGAACAGTGACAACTGACAGAAACATGGTGCACAGTGAGTAGTACCGTGCAATGCACTTCCGAGCAACAACTGGAGGTGTTGAAGCCCAGGGATGAGAAGCAAACATGGTGGAGGCAGCAGGACTTTTTGCCGTTCACACAGCAGGGGAACAGCTGACATTACTGAACCCCAGTAACACAGGAGCAAGTGTAGACTGTGCTAACAGCACTTCCGAGCAACAACTGGCGGTGTTTAGCCAGGATAGAAGGACACTGGTTGGAGGCAGCAGACTTTTGCGTTCACACTGCAGGGAACAGCTGACATACTGTAACCAGTACACAGGAGCAAGTGTAGACTGTGCAAAGCACTTCCGAGCAACAACTGGGGTGTTGTAAGCCCAGGGATGAGAAGAAACATGGTGGAGGCAGCAGGACTTTTTGCCGTTCACACAGCAGGGGAACAGCTGACATTACTGAACCCCAGTAACACAGGAGCAAGTGTAGACTGTGCTAACAGCACTTCCGAGCAACAACTGGCGGTGTTGTAGCCCAGGGATGAGAAGAGAACATGGTGGAGGCAGCAGGACTTTTTGCCGTTCACACAGCAGGGGAACAGCTGACATTACTGAACCCCAGTAACACAGGAGCAAGTGTAGACTGTGCTAACAGCACTTCCGAGCAACAACTGGCGGTGTTGTAGCCCAGGGATGAGAAGAGAACATGGTGGAGGCAGCAGGACTTTTTGCCGTTCACACAGCAGGGGAACAGCTGACATTACTGAACCCCAGTAACACAGGAGCAAGTGTAGACTGTGCTAACAGCACTTCCGACAACAACTGGCGGTGTTGTAGCCCAGGGATGAGAAGAGAACATGGTGGAGGCAGCAGGACTTTTTGCCGTTCACACAGCAGGGGAACAGCTGACATTACTGAACCCCAGTAACACAGGAGCAAGTGTAGACTGTGCTAACAGCACTTCCGAGCAACAACTGGCGGTGTTGTAGCCCAGGGATGAGAAGAGAACATGGTGGAGGCAGCAGGACTTTTTGCCGTTCACACAGCAGGGGAACAGCTGACATTACTGAACCCCAGTAACACAGGAGCAAGTGTTGACTGTGCTAACAGCACTTCGAGCACAACTGCGGTGTTGAGCCAGGGATGAGAAGAGACATGGTGGAGGCAGCAGACTTTTGCCGTTACACAGCAGGACAGCTGACATACTGAACCCATAAACGGAGCAAGTGTAGATGTGCTAAGCACTTCGAGCAACAACTGGCGGTGTTGTAGCCCAGGGATGAGAAGAGAACATGGTGGAGGCAGCAGGACTTTTTGCCGTTCACACAGCAGGGGAACAGCTGACATTACTGAACCCCAGTAACACAGGAGCAAGTGTAGACTGTGCTAACAGCACTTCCGAGCAACAACTGGCGGTGTTGTAGCCCAGGATGAGAAGGAACATGGTGAGCAGCAGGACTTTTTGCCGTTCACACAGCAGGGGAACAGCTGACATTATGACCCGTACAGAGAAGTGTAGATGTGCTAACGACTTCGGCACAATGGCGGTGTTGTAGCCCAGGGATGAGAAGAGACATGGTGGAGCAGGACTTTTGCCGTTCACACAGCGGAACAGTCATTACTGAACCAGTAACACAGGAGCAAGTGTAGACTGTGCTAACAGCACTTCCGAGCAACAACTGGCGGTGTTGTAGCCCAGGTGTTGTGAATGGGCTTGAGATGAGTTCTGAGCAGAGGCTCCTCTGGTGGTTACAAGCGGTGCTGGTCTGTCCAGTGAAGATTGTGAGGATTGGGAATCAGGTGTTACTGACTGGTCTTACATAAGGGTGTCACCTTCCCATCAGGGTTGCCGGTGATCAATTGTTCTGGTCTCAATCCTTGAATCCTGTTTCCCTTGTAGCCTGCTGTGTCGTGTCTGCATCTCCTGCTATCAGATAAGACATTTTCTTCTTTTTGTTTTTGTGCTAGATTTTTGCATTTTGTCCTGCACTTCTGTGGGGGCTTCAGGGTCCCTCCGGGGGCTTTTGCCCTCTCAGTTAGTTCAGCCACTGATGTTTGTACTTTTGCTTTTTGCAGTTTTTTCAGTGGCTGCTGTTTTGATTTTGTTACACCAGAGAACTAATTTAGGTGGTAGAGGTCGTGTGATCTCAGGTGTTTTTGAAATTAGTAGAGTTGGTGCTTTTCAGGGTTTTCTGGGATTGCAGTAAGTACCCTTCCTATCTTTTCTATTTAGTTAGTTTGGGCCCCAGCGTTTGCTCATGCTATTTTCTTTCTGTGTCAGTGTTTCTTCTTGTCTAACCGCCATTACATGTTTGGGGGCTTTCTATTATCTTTGGGGTTCTGCTCCGGGGCAGATAGCTTTCCTATTTCTATCTTTAGGTGTAATTAGTTTCTCAGGCTGTGACGAGGCGTCTAGGACCAACGTAGGAACGCTCCACGGCTGCCTCTAGTTGTGGTGGTTAGTCAGGGTACTGCAATCTCATAGATTCCAACTGCTCTGGTGTATTGCCTTTTTACCTGCACTCCTCAGCTACCAAATCATAACAGTATCACCGGCCATAAAATTTAATATTGTATGGTACTCACAGAAGGGAAAAATATTGTGAAAGAAAAAAAAAAAAAAAAAAAAGGTTGTCAGAGTTGTCAGAGATATTTTTCTGTTTGTTGCATTTTTTTTCCCCTCTGTATCTCTGGGTGCTGGGGAGGATCTTTTCTCTCAATGGAGTTTGCACAGTTGTCTGGCCGTGTGGATCAGCTTGCCACTGAGGTTCAGAGTATTGCTGCATATCTTGCTAGGTTGCCTGTTGTGGAACCTAGGATCCCCATGCCAGATTTGTTTTTAGGGGATCGAGCTAAGTTTCAGAATTTCAAAAATAATTGTAAATTGTTTTTTGCCTTAAAATCTAAGTCCTCAGGGAACGCAGCCAGCAGGTTCAAATTGTCATCTCTCTCCTGCGCGGCGATCCTCAGGATTGGGCTTTTTCCCTGACACCTGGGGATCCTGTTTTGAGTGATGTTGATGCATTTTTTCAGGCTTTGGGTTTATTGTACGATGAGCCTAATGTCACTGATCAAGCTGAAAAAGCCTTGTTGGCATTAAATCAGGGGCTTGATGACGCTGAGTTATACTGTCAGAGATTCCGTAGGTGGGCAGTCCTGACCAAGTGGAATGACGACGCTTTGGCGGCCCTTTTCCGGAAGGGTCTGTCAGATAATGTAAAGGATGTTATGGTGGGATTCCCTGTCCCCTCTGGTCTCAATGATTCTATGTCATTAGCGATTCAAATTGACAGACGTTTGCGTGAGCGGAGAAGTATGCGTGGAATAGTGTTGCCTTGTGAACCTGCTTCTGAATCCATGCAGTGTGATAGAGTGGTGTCTGGGGCACAGCGTCATGAGTTTCGAAAGCGCAATGGGTTATGTTTCTACTGTGGTGATGCCTCTCATGCTATTTCAGTCTGCCCTAAGCGGGGAAGACGTTTTGCACGCTCAGTTGTCTTGGGTAATGTTCAGACTAAGTTTTTATTAACTGTCACTCTGATATGCTCTCTGTCCTCATTTTCTGCTCAGGCTTTCGTTGATTCTGGAGCAGCTATTAACCTGATGGATTATGATTTTGCTAAACGTTGTGGGTTTCCCTTGATACCCCTACAGAAGTCTATTCCCCTACTGGGGATCGATTCTACCCCTTTGGCTGAGAATAAACCTCAGTTCTCTACTCAGGTGATAATAAGGGGTTGAACCTGATCACCAGGAGTGCTGCAAATTTTTGGTTCTGTATAATCTGCATGACATTATCGTGCTGGGTTTCCCTTGGTTACAGTCTCATAATCCTGTTTTGGATTGGAAATCTGTGTCTGTAACCAGTTGGGGCTGCCAATGTGTTAATACCAACACTCCTGTTTTTTCTGCCTCCCCCAGGCTCAGGATGTTCCTGACTTTTTGATTGATTTTTCTGATGTGTTTAGCGAAAGTAAATCTGCATCCTTGCCTCCCCATAGGAGCTATGACTGCGCTATTGAATTAGTGCCGGGTAGTAAATTCCCTAAAGGTCGCCTTTTTAACTTGTCTGTACCTGAACATGACGCTATGCGGTCTTATATCAAGGAATCATTGGAGAAGGGTCATATCAGACCATCCTCTTCACCATTAGGTGCCGGTTTTTTCTTTGTGGCCAAAAAGGATGGTTCATTAAGGCCGTGTATTGATTATCGTCTTTTGAACAATATTACTGTAAAATATCAATATCCGTTACTCTTGATTTCTGACCTGTTTTCCAGGGTGAAAAACGCTACTTGGTTTACCAAGCTTGACCTCAGGGGGGCGTATAACCTTATTCGCATTAAGCACGGGGATGAATGGAAGATGGCATTCAATACCCCTGAAGGGCATTTTGAGTACCTAGTGATGCCCTTTGGGCTCACTAATGCTCCTTCCGTCTTCCAGTCCTTCATGAATGACATTTTCAGGGATTTTGTGGACAAATTTCTGATTGTTTATTTGGATGATATCTTGATTTTTTCTAATGACTGGGACTCTCATGTGAAACATGTTCGAACTGTGTTCCAGATTTTGAGAGAGAATGCTCTGTATGTGAAGGGATCAAAGTGTCTTTTTGGCATACAGAGGATCTCATTTCTGGGATTCATTTTGTCCCCATCTGTTATTGAAATGGACCCGGTCAAGGTTCAGGCCATCTGTGATTGGGTCCAACCTACTTCATTAAAGGCTCTTCAGAAGATTTTTGGGTTTTGCCAATTTTTATCGTAAATTAATTGGTAATTTCTCGGTTATTGTTAAACCATTAACTGATTTGACCAAAAAGGGTTCTGATGTGGTGAATTGGCCTCCTGAGGCAGTCTCTGCATTTCAGGAACTTAAGCAAAGATTCACTTCTGCTCCTGTTCTACGGCAGCCTGATGTTTCTCTGCCATTTCAGGTGGAGGTTGATGCCTCTGAAATTGGGGCAGGTGCCGTTTTGTCCCAAAAAGATCCAGAGACCTCTAAAAGTAACCCTTGTGCCTTTTTCTCTCGAAAATTTTCTCCTACTGAACGTAATTATGACGTGGGTAATCGGGAGTTATTGGCCATGAAGTGGGCTTTTGAAGAGTGGAGACATTGGCTGGAGGGAGCCAAACATCAGGTGGTGGTCCTTACGGACCATAAGAATCTGGTCTATCTGGAATCTGCCAAGCGACTCAATCCTAGACAGGCCAGGTGGGCCTTGTTTTTCACACGTTTTAATTTTGTGGTTTCCTTTCTTCCTGGCACTAAGAATGTTAAGGCGGATGCCCTCTCGAGGAGTTTCCTTGCGGACTCTCCTGAGTTATCTGATCCTTCTGTTATTTTGAAAGAGGGTGTAGTTCTTTCGCCATCTCGCCCAATTTGAGACTTGCTCTGGAGGGGTGTCAGGAGGATAGGCCCGAGTGCTGCCCTGTTGGAAAATTGTTTGTCCCGGACCAGTGGAAAAAGAGTGTGATGTCTGAGATTCATTGTTCCGCATTGGCTGGGCATCCCGGAATTTTTGGTACTAGAGACTTGGTTAGTCGGTCCTTTTGGTGGCCTACCTTGTCTCGTGATGTCAGGGAATTTGTGCAGTCCTGCGGGACTTGCTCTCGCTCCAAGCCTTGCTCTCGCTCTAGTGGTTTGTTGATGCCATTGCCTGTGCCAAGAGACCATGGACCCATATCTCTATGGATTTCATTTCCGACCTTCCTGTTTCTCAGAGAATGACCGCCATCTGGGTAATTTGTGATAGGTTTTCCAAAATGATACATCTTGTGCCATTATCTAAGTTGCCTTCCTCCTCTGAATTGGTGCCGTTGTTCCTTCAGCACGTGGTTCGTTTACACGGCATTCCTGAGAACATTGTGTCTGACAGAGGAGTCCAGTTTGTTTCCAGATTTTGGAGGACTTTTTGTTCTAAACTGGGTGTTCAATTGTCTTTCTCCCGGCATTTCATCCTCAGACCAATGGTCAAACTGAGAGAACAAACCAGACATTGGAGACTTATCTAAGATGCTTTGTGTCTGCTGATCAGGATGACTGGTCTCTTTTTTGCCTTTGGCTGAGTTTGCTCTTAATAATAGGGCTAGCTCTGCCACTTTGATGTCTCCGTTTTTCTGTAATTCTGGGTTTCACCCTCGATTTTCTTCAGGACAGACGGAGGCTTCTGTCTGTCCAGGTGTTGACTCTGTTGTGGAGCGTATGCAACAGATTTGGGACCAGGTAGTGGAGAGGTTGTCCCTCTCTCAGGAGAAGGCCCAGCGGTTTGCTAACCGGCATAGGACTGATGGTCCTCGGTTTAAAGTAGGGGACTTGGTCTGGTTGTCCTCAAAAAATATTCCATGAGAGTAGCATCTCCTAAATTTAAGCCTAGGTTCATTGGACCTTATAAGATCATGGAGATTATTAATCCTGTTTCTTTTCGTTTGCTTCTTCCAGGGACATTTAAGATCCATAACGTGTTCCACAAGTCCTTGTTGAAGAGGTTTGTTGAGCCAGTGGTTCCTGCTGCTGTGCCTCCTGACCCTGTTTTGGTTGAGGGCAATCTGGAGTATGTGGTTGAGAAAATATTAGATTCTCGTTTTTCTAGACGGAAACTCCAGTATTTGGTTAAATGGAGAGGTTATGGTCAGGAAGACAATTCTTGGGTGTTTGCTTCGGACATCCATGCTAGGAGACTTATCCCGTGCGTATCATAGAACTCATCCTGACCGACCTGGTTGCTCAAATGAGGGTTCGGTGACCCCTCCTCAAGGGGGGGTACTGTTGTGAATGGGCTTGAGATGAGTTCTGAGCAGAGGCTCCCTCTGGTGGTTACAAGCGGTGCTGGTCTGTCCAGTGAAGATTGTGAGGATTGGGAATCAGGTGTTACTGACTGGTCTTATATAAGGGAGTCACCTTCCCATCAGGGTTGCCGGTGATCAATTGTTCTGGTCTCAATCCTTGAATCCTGTTTCCCTTGTAGCCTGCTGTGTCGTGTCTGCATCTCCTGCTATCAGATAAGACATTTTCTTCTTTTTGTTTTTGTGCTAGATTTTTGCATTTTGTCCTGCACTTCTGTGGGGGCCTTCAGGTCCCCTCCGGGGGCTTTTGCCCTCTCAGTTAGTTCAGCCACTGATGTTTGTACTTTTGCTTTTTGCAGTTTTTTCAGTGGCTGCTGTTTTGATTTTGTTACACCAGAGAACTAATTTAGGTGGTAGAGGTCGTGTGATCTCAGGTGTTTTTGAAATTAGTAGAGTTGGTGCTTTTCAGGGTTTTCTGGGATTGCAGTAAGTACCCTTCCTATCCTTTTCTATTTAGTTAGTTTGGGCCCCAGCGTTTGCTCATACTATTTTCTTTCTGTGTCAGTTTTTCTTCTTGTCTAACCGCCATTACATGTTTGGGGGCTTTCTATTATCTTTGGGGTTCTGCTCCGGGGCAGATAGCTTTCCTATTTCTATCTTTAGGTGTAGTTAGTTTCTCAGGCTGTGACGAGGCGTCTAGGACCAACGTAGGAACGCTCCACGGCTGCCTCTAGTTGTGGTGGTTAGTCAGGGTACTGCAATCTCATAGATTCCAACTGCTCTGGTGTATTGCCTTTTTACCTGCACTCCTCAGCTACCAAATCATAACACCATGTGCTCAAAGCATCGAGAAAGACGCTGGAACATGGTGAGAGGACACTAGCCAGGACTTTTTGCCGTTCACACAGCAGGGGAACAGCTGACATTCTGAACCCCAGTAACACAGGAGCAAGTGTGACTGTGCTAACAGCACTTCGAGCAACAACTGGCGGTGTTGTAGCCCAGGGATGAGAAGAGAACATGGTGGAGGCAGCAGGACTTTTTGCCGTTACACAGCAGGGGAACAGCTGACATTACTGAACCCAGTAACACGGAGCAAGTGTTGACTGTGCTAACAGCACTTCCGAGCAACAACTGGCGGTGTTGTAGCCCAGGGATGAGAAGAGAACATGGTGGAGGCAGCAGGACTTTTTGCCGTTCACACAGCAGGGGAACAGCTGACATTACTGAACCCCAGTAACACAGGAGCAAGTGTTGACTGTGCTAACAGCACTTCCGAGCAACAACTGGCGGTGTTGTAGCCCAGGGATGAGAAGAGAACATGGTGGAGGCAGCAGGACTTTTTGCCGTTCACACAGCAGGGGAACAGCTGACATTACTGAACCCCAGTAACACAGGAGCAAGTGTTGACTGTGCTAACAGCACTTCCGAGCAACAACTGGCGGTGTTGGAGCCCAGGGTCAAGGAGGATGTTTAAATACTATATCAAGTATTTTCCTTGTTACGTGTCAATTAAAAATGTCTATACTCCAAACAAGAGAAATATAACCTTTAGTACCATAAGATGATGATTTTACTTAAAAAAATATATGTAAATTAATAATTTACAAACATAAACGCATACATTAACATGTTGAAAAGCAATGCAAACCACAATTAAAATAGGTTAAATAATCTGCTATACGGTTTAAAATAAAAGCATACAAGTACATATCAGAATCCATTAATGATGGCTAAGTAACAGTATGTACACCATTTTTATTGTTAGACAATGAATGGCTGACTTAAAAACATAATCAGCATTACAAGTTATCTTTGACATTCATAAAACTTTACATTTGGTGAATAATATCACTAAAATTTTTTAAAAATATCTAAAATTTCCATCATGTAATACTGATAATATGTGCCAATCATTTATATTAACAAACAAAAAATTTAAAAAGTGCATAGTGCAGAGTGAAAACAGATATTTATGCCTGACTGTGGACTTGCAAGCATGACAACGGATAGATAAGGTATATATAGATGAGACTGCATAGCCACAGATGGTGAATGGCGATGTAATACTGTACCTCAATAAAGTGTGCGTTACTACTACATCTTTTTTTTATATAGCTTTATAAAAGGTTACGTGCATGTATGGTTGCGCCTTTGTTTGGACGCACAGACTGGCTTCCTGCTGTGACGCGTTGGGTATTGGAGCGTCTGTACGTCTTATGACGCAGACTAACATTCACGGTGCGCATCGTTCATCATCGCAAGCGTACCGACAACACAAAGGCGTTGTCATGACTGCTTTACTCAGTAAACATGCACCTATGATGAAACATACACGCATGTGCCCTATTACATAACAAGCTACAAGAAAAACGAGTGTGAGGTGTGACACAGCTGTTTTGTTAAGGTACAGTATTATATCGACATTGTACAGGTGTCGCTATTCAGTCTGATAAATAGATATCATTCACCTATTCTATCAGTTGTCGTTCTTTCAGCACCACTTACAGGTATATATTTTGCTATTGTGACTATGCACTATTGACTTTACAAGGTAATGCATGATTTTTGTTAGCGATTATCATGTTTACATGAAGGACCTTTATGATATGGGCTGTTAACTTTCTAATTAAATATGTATTTTTTAAAATGACACAAATATAAGTAATGTTGAAGAGGACTATTCCTACATGCATTGTTTGCACAATATTACAGGTGTACATCACGTCCCTTAATCAACATTGGATTATTATATTTACTTGTATGCTTTTATTTAAAAGCAAGAACACTGAAGTATAACCTTCGCACTGCAGCAGTTGTCAAAGTTCAACCCACATTATGCACTTCCAACATTGCAGCATTTGAGTCATGATGTGAGTTGGATTTGTCTAAGCTATGGAGTGACAAGGTTGACCATCAGTATCCTATAGCATAAGTAGGCTTTTGTGTTTGCATTTGTTTTCGACATGTGCATATCTGTAATAATATGTCACAATTATTTTGTTACAGATTTGTGACAAAGACTAATCATTTTATGGTTTTAAAGTTGACGTTTCAAATGTTTACAGCTTAGAAATCAGGGTGTAGCCTCATATCTATGTGTAGCACTAGACACTTTGACATGTCATGTTTTTTACTGTTAGTACTGCAGTAATTTGCGACCACGCAGGACAGAGCGTTAGACCCAAAACACTCAGCGATTGTTCATTGTGCATTAACATTTGACAGCAAGGCGGTGAAGCCCAGCAGAGGTAGCAAGGCTAATTGAATGAAGTGTTAGCAGGTTTTGGAACAGCAGGGAACAGCCGTTACTGAACCCCACAAACACATCAGCGATTGTTTTCATCTGTGCATCTAACACTTCTGAGCAGCAACTGGCGGTGTTGAAGCCCAGGGTCAAGGAGGGTGTAGGCAGAGGCCTAGTATGAGATGTTTGAAGTTGAAGTTGTAGTTAGCAGCAGTAATTTTTGCCAGACACACAGCAGGGAACAGCAGCGTACTGAACCCACAAACACATCACGATTGTTTTCATCTGTGCATCTAACACTTCTGAGCAGCAACTGGCGTGTTGAAGCCAGGTCAAGGAGGTGTAGGCAAGGCCTTGTATGAGATGTTGAAGTGAGTTGTAGTTAGCAGCAGTATTTTGCCAGACACACAGCAGGGAACAGCAGGCGTTACTGAACCCACAAACACATCAGCGATTGTTTTCATCTGTGCATCTAACACTTCTGAGCAGCAACTGGCGGTGTTGAAGCCCAGGGTCAAGGAGGGTGTAGGCAATAAAATAATTGAGTTATTGCACTTGTTAGCGGACACATATGAAAAACACAAATGTATGATAAACTTCACAGAATCAAAGGGCAAAGTAGATAAAATATGAATGCTTTTACTGGCATGCAAATATAAAGATAATGAAGTTTTACTAGAATAAATATGAATTTCAATTCCAAGAATAGAAAAATATTTAACTTGAGAGTCCCTGTGGTTGATACCGTTTAATGGCTAACTGAAAATATGGTAACAAATTCCAAGCTTTCGAGACTACTCAGGTCTCTTCATCAGGCTAAGACTAAAACAAAAAATGAAGAATCACATATTTCTACACACAACAGGACACAGGAATAGGTAAGACAAGTGAGGGAGGGACAAGTGAGGGGAGACCGGCCAAAAAGTGAGAACAAGGATGAATTATCAGCGCCACACAATAAGAGAAAAAATAATGGATTTACCTGTGGCAAAACACTTTTGTATGCCCGGTCATAGCATGATGGATATGGAATTACTGGTATTAAAATATAACTTCAAATATGAGAAAGATACAAAGGTTTCAGAATATAAGCTCATCATGACCTTGACACTGTTAGTGATGGAATGAATAGATCACACGGATTTATGTCATTCTATATCAATTAAGGAATCTGCGTCTTCTGCCCTTCCAGGGGCATGAAAACACAAAACCAGATCCCAATCAGAGGGCAATAAAACTTTCTATCCTTATTTAGGAACTGTTCCAATATTTATGTTCATCCCTCTGTGATAATGACAGTTCTGCTACACGTCACTTACTTGTCTTACCTATTGCACTATTCCTGTGTCCTGTTGTGTATAGAAATATGTGATGCTTCATTTTTTGTTTTAGTCTGTGCCTGATGAAGAGACGTGAGTAACCTCGAAAGCTTGCAATTTGTTACCATCTTTTCAGTTATCCATTCAAAGGTATCAACCACTGCGGACTCTCAAGTCTAAATATTTATCTATCTACTGGCTAACACGGTACAAGATACACGTTTCCTAACTTCAAGAATAAAAATAAAGACACTGCAAATATAAACGCATATATGCACATGCCAACAAGAAATGGAACAACACACCACCCAAAAAATTGGTTACAAAATATAGTGTTGTAAATTTAAGAATAAAAGTCCATTTTTGTATTTATGAATAATGCTTAAGGAACGCTATGTTAAACCATAACATAGTGAAGACAATGGATTTTGTAATAGTCACTCATCATCATTATCATTGCATTTTAGATGTGACAGTCACAGACATTTCAATTATTTAAGTTAATAAAATAGTTACTTTGTACACCATGTATGACATGTCCAGCATGGACTCATCAATGTGATGACACAATAATGTACGATAAAAAATAACCATTTAAAAAAACATAATGCATTGTCACAATTTAAGTGTGTGCCTGCAAGTGTAGGTGAAACAAAGGCTACGGATAGCAAAGGTATATTCTATGTCTGTATCAGACAGTGGACAGCCTCTGATGGGTAATGGCGATGTTATACTGTACGTCAATAAAGTCTGCGGCTGCAATCATGCATTTTTTGCTTGTACAGTGTTGAAGAGGGTAAAAGCATGTCTGGTTGCGCAAGGCTTTATCCGTCAACACTACCTTCCTACTGTCACGCGTAGGGTAGGGTAGCGTGTGTCAATTAGATGACTCTATAAAATGTGACGTTACGCAGCGTTATTGCGCCCTAGGGACGCCAAAAATACGACAGCAGTAATCATTTACTGTCTAATACTCCACCTATGACCAACAAAAAAAGACCGTTCCCTCTTTAACAATCTACAAGACTAACAAGCATAATGGTTGACGCTGACTTTATTGAGGTACAGTATTACATCGACATTGTCCATGAGTAACTATGCACTGTGATACCTATATACCATTATTAATTTATATCTGTTGTGGTTGTTTCAACAGCACTTGCAGGTATAACTACCTATTGTCAGTATGCATGATGCACTTTCTAGATGTAATAATTTATTATTGCACATTATTACCAGGTTTAGATGCTGGCCATTTCATATATGGTGTGTGAAGTTACAGTTGGCATCAGTATGTGTATTTTATAATGTCTGTCATAAATAAAACTCGTGATGATGATGATGAGGATTTTATGATTCGTACATCCATTGACTGCATTATCTTACAGGTACAGATAAAGTTCCTTAAAAAGCATTAATTGATAAGTATGAAATGTACTTTTATGCATTAATTTCAAAAAGTGATGACTATGTTTTAGTTTTTGTTACCATTTGTAATAGACATGTGCAGATATGCGCTGTGATGACAAATTATTATTTGTCCATATTTGTAATAAAAATGTATCATTCTAGGCCTGGAAAACTTCACAATTTCCTGTTTTAAGCATAACAATCAGGGTGACGGCTCTTCCCTATTTGGAGCATGTTCGACATGGGTTTTTCGGTGCATGTGTAGGGAACAGGAGACTTCTTGCCGGACACACAGCAGGGGAACAGCTGGCGTTACTGAACCCCACTAATACTATAGCTTGTGTATTGGTCTGTGGACACGACACTTCTGAGCATCAACTGGCAGTGTTGTAGCCCAGGGAGTAGAGTTCAGGTGGTAGAAAGATGAACATAACAGGAGACATGGATAACGTTGCGAACCAGTTATTTAATCTGAAAACGGACAGACAAATTCTGGCGAGATCCATGCCTTGTTCATTTTCAGAAAAGTAAGCCGGTCTACATTATCGGAGGATAGTCGCATGCGACGGTCTGTTAGTACACCACCTGCAGCACTAAAGACGCTCTCCGATAATACACTGGCAGCAGGGCAAGCCAGCACCTCCAATGCATACTGGCTAAGCTCTGGCCATGTATCCAGCTTAGAGACCCAAAACTTGAATGGGGAAGAGCCATCTGGGAGTACACTGAGAGGGAAAGACATGTAGTCTGTCACCATCTTACGGAAACGTTGCCTCCTGCTGACTGGAGCCGTCTCGGATGGTGTAGACATTTGTGGCGCTGCCACAAAACTTCGCCACATTTGGAACATACTGGTCTTGCCCTGTGCAGAGGCGCTGCTTGTGCTCCCTCTTGTTGCAGAGCTGTCTCCACTGGCTCGACGCACAGAGCTGCTTTGTAAAGCAGTAGCAGCAGCAGTGCTCTCGGCTGGAATGGAGAACATTATGGATTGCACCAGTGTGTCTTAGTACTCCCGCATTTTACGCTCCCGGTTCAACGGTGTGATGAGGCTTTGTAAGTTGTCCCGGTAGCGAGGGTCTAGGAGGGTGTACACCCAATAATCAGACGTGGTGAGAATGTGGGCGATGCGGCGGTCGTTTCTCAGGCACAGCAGCATGAAATCAACCATGTGCTGCAGACTCCCAACTGGCCAAGAAACGCTGTCCCCTGCAAGAGGCGTCATCTCTGCCTGCTCTGCATCACCCCACCCTCGCTCTACATACTGACTAGAGCGTTGTGTACCTCCCTCTGGAGCGATGTCTTCCTCCTCCATTGACTCCTCCTCATCCTCCTCACAAAGTGAGCCCTGCCCAGCCCTTTGTGAGGAACCACGTTGCGCTGACTGTCCAGAAGGTGATGGAATTTGTGACTCCTCATCCTCCACCTCTTCCAAAACCTCATCCCTTATTGCTTGCAGTGTTTTTTGAAGCAGGCAGATAAGGGGGACAGTCAGGCTGACTAGTGCATCATCTGCACTCGCCATCCGCGTTGACTCATCAAACGCACGCAAAACGTGGCAGATGTCCTTCATAGAGGCCCACTCAGTAGTGGTGAAGTGTGAACGGCGCAAATTGCGAGTTGATTGCGCCTGATGCAGCTGATACTCCATTACTGCTGGCTGCTGCTCACACACAACCGCTCCAACATATGTAACGTGGAATTCCACCTGGTGGGTACGTCACATATGATGCGATGTTCAGGAAGGCGAAATCTGCGTTGCAGAGCTGCAATGTGCGATCTGGCCATGCTGGAACGTCGCAAGTGAGCGCACTCTAGGCGGACCTTGTGCAGCAGTGCATCAAGATCCGGATAGTCCCTCAAAAAACTCTGCACGACCAAGTTGAGCACATGTGCCAGACATGGTATGTGAGTGAGGTTGCCAAGGCCCAGAGCTGCCACCAGATTTTGGCCATTGTCACACACTACCAAGCCTGGCTGGAGATTCGCTGGCAAAAACCACACGTCGCTCTCCTGCTTGATGGCATTCCAGAGCTCCTGCGCTGTGTGGCTTCGATTCCCCATGGAAATTAATTTCAGGACGGCCTGTTGACGTTTGGCCACGGCTGTGCTCATATCGGTCGCATCAGGTAAGCGTTCACGGTCCATGTGGAGGTAGACCGTGACGGCTCCTGCAGCGATGATTCTGAGGAACTGGAGTAGGAGGAGGAGTCAATGTGGACAGACTTGATTTCTGCAATCCTTGGAGTTGGCAGAACACATACAGCGCCACTCGCAAGATCTGTACCCGGCTCCACAACATTGACCCAATGGGCAGTGAGGGAAAGGTATCGTCCCTGGCCATGGGTACTGTTCCACGCATCGGTGGTCAGGTGGACCTTGCTACTAACGGCGTTTAGTAGCGCATGTTTAATTTTTCCCTCAACATGCTTTTGCAGACCAGGGACGGCTTGCCTGCTGAAATAAAATCGGCTGGGCACATTGTATTGTGGGACTGCCAATGCCATTAAGTTACGGAAACTGTCAGTCTCCACCAGCCTGAATGACAGCATTTCAAGGGACAGGAGTTTTGCAATGCCAGCATTCAGAGCCTGTGCTCGTGGATGGTTTGCCGAGTATGGCCGTCTTTTATCCCATGCCTGTGCTACCGATGGCTGTTTTGTGGCCTGGGAGTGTGAGGATGACAGGGAACTTGCAGCTGTGGGTGGAATAACACTGGGTCTCTGGACAACAGTGACAGAGGTTCTTCCATGGCGATCCTGTGAGGAAGCCGAACCAGCTGTGTGTGAGCTGGAGGAAGAGGCTCCAACACGAGCTGAAGATGTAGGTGCTGCTGTAGGTTGGCCTACATTACCAGTGTGTCTTTGTAACTCAACCACGTGCTTTGACCGCACATGTTTCCACATATTTGTGGTATTGAGGTTACTGACACGTTTACCTCTTTTTACTTTTTGATTACACAGCTTGCATTTGACATAGCAAATATCATCTGCAAGTGTGTCAAAAAAGGACCACGCAGTGCAAGTCCTGGGAGCGCCCGTTTTGGCTGTTGGAAGAGAACTGCTACGAACGGGTGCCAAACTGGAGGCTACAGGCAACCGAGTCTGCAGCCTACCTCTCCCTACTCTTTGGACCGTTGGGGCAATCTCTTCCTCAGAGCTGCTACCACCACCTTCCTGTTCCTCACGCCATGTTGGGTCTTGGACCTCATCATCTCCACTACCCTCTTCCAACACTGCTGCTGTTGGGTGGTCTGGCCAGCACCATGCTCAACAGAAACTGGCACCTGAGTCTCATCATCATCAGATGCGTTCTGCGGTGTGCTGACCATCGGCACTGACTCACCCGCCTCTTCACATTCAGAGAGACACAGCTGTTGCGCATCACTGCATACTGCCTCTTCTTCACATTCCAGAATGCTGCTTGGCTGGGCCCCTGTTTGCAAGCCAACAGATTCTGAGAACAGAAGCAGAGACTCAGCTGGCTCCAGTTCAGAACTCTCTGACTGCCTGGGCAATTTGGCAGGCGGTGAAGAGACAGATGGTTGTTCAACAGTGCTGTGGTCCTGAGAGGAGGTGGAAGCAATTGAAGTCGATGCATTGGCTGCCATCCAACCAACAACGGCTTCAATTTGTTCTTCCCGCAGCAGGGGGGTACGCTGAGCTCCTACAAAAGTGCGCATAAAGGAACGCTCACGGGGAAAACTGGTGGATGCTGTGTCACTGGGTGCGGCAGCAGCCACAGAATCCCCACGTCCTCTCCCTGCTGAAACTCCACGGCCACGACCACGTGCCTTACTCCCTGCCTTCTTCATCTTGGTAGATTGATAAAGAAAGTCAGAAAAGTTATGAGGCCTAAGTGTGGTTATTCCTCAGAGACTGCAGTGAACACTGCAGACAACTGTTCAGTAGCTGTGAAAGGCCCCTTTGTGTACTTCTATAGTGTTTGCAACCAATGTATTGTATACGGATGGAAGCGCGTCACACTAATAGATTAGATTTTTTTCAAATATAATGGAGCAGCACCAATTAGAGAAAAATGTGAAGGATGAGGCAGTGACACACGCTCAGCAGACTACAACCAGCAGTGGTTGAAGAACTAACTGGAGCGTAATCTGCACTCAAAAAATGAAAAGCTCACAGACTACAGTGAACACTGCAGACAACTGTTCAGTAGCTGTGAAAGGCCCCTTTGTGTACTTCTATAGTGTTTGCAACCAATGTATTGTATACGGATGGAAGCGCGTCACACTAATAGTTTAGATTTTTTTCAAATATAATGGAGCAGCACCAATTAGAGAAAAATGTGAAGGATGAGGCAGTGACACACGCTCAGCAGACTACAACCAGCAGTGGTTGAAGAACTAACTGGAGCGTGATCTGCACTCAAAAAATCAAAACCTCACAGACTGCAGTGAACACTGAAACACAACTGTTCACTATCTGTGAAAGGCTCCTTTCTGTACTTCTATAGTGTTTGCAACCAATGTATTGTATACGGATGGAAGCGCGTCACACTAATAGATTAGATTTTTTTCAAATATAATGGAGCAGCACCAATTAGAGAAAAATGTGAAGGATGAGGCAGTGACACACGCTCAGCAGACTACAACCAGCAGTGGTTGAAGAACTAACTGGAGCGTGATCTGCACTCAAAAAATCAAAACCTCACAGACTGCAGTGAACACTGAAACACAACTGTTCACTATCTGTGAAAGGCTCCTTTCTGTACTTCTATAGTGTTTGCAACCAATGTATTGTATACGGATGGAAGCGCGTCACACTAATAGATTAGATTTTTTTCAAATATAATGGAGCAGCACCAATTAGAGAAAAATGTGAAGGATGAGGCAGTGACACACGCTCAGCAGACTACAACCAGCAGTGGTTGAAGAACTAACTGGAGCGTGATCTGCACTCAAAAAATCAAAACCTCACAGACTGCAGTGAACACTGAAACACAACTGTTCACTATCTGTGAAAGGCTCCTCTCTGTACTTCTATAGTGTTTGCAACCAATGTATTGTATACGGATGGAAGCGCGTCACACTAATAGATTAGATTTTTTTCAAATATAATGGAGCAGCACCAATTAGAGAAAAATGTGAAGGATGAGGCAGTGACACACGCTCAGCAGACTACAACCAGCAGTGGTTGAAGAACTAACTGGAGCGACATCTGCACTCAAAAAATCAAAACCTCACAGACTGCAGTGAACACTGAAGCACAGCTGTTCACTATCTGTGAAAGGCTCCTTTCTGTACTTCTATAGTGTTTGCAACCAATGTATTGTATACGGATGGAAGCGCGTCACACTATAATTTCTATTGAATGGAGCAGCTAGAATTACACTAAAGAAAAAAAAAAAGAGTCTGTGAGTGACACGTGCAGATGCCTACAGACAGCGTTGGATGCAGAGCAAACTGCAGCGTCACCTGCACTCTCACACACACACCTTGCACAGAGCTGTTAAAACAACACTGCAAGGCAAAAGGAAGCTTTACACAGCGGTTGGTAAACTAGCCTGCCTAAAGCAAAGTACACAAAATCGCAATCTCTAACTGTCCCTCAGAGTCAGCAGAGCAGCGTTCTGTCCCTAACTGAGTTCACAGCACAGTGACGCTAAAATGGCGGCGGCGCCTTTTATAGTGCATTCTGACATCATTTCAGCAGCCAATCACAGCCATGCCATTAGTTAAGATGACCGCAGCATTACAGGATGTGCCCACACTTCATAAGATTTCTCATTGGCTGACTAAAATCACATTGCCTCTCAAAGAATTATGGGAACTTCCGATTCCGGTATACGATATTGGAAAAATATCGGAGCTAAGTATCGGAATTCCGATACAGCGAATATCGGCCGATACCTGATACTTGCGGTATCGGAATGCTCAACACTAGTTGTCACCCACAAAGCTCTCCACAGTGCAGCACCCCCCTACATCTCCCTCATTTCTATCTATCGGCCTAACCGACTGGTGCGCTGTGCAAACGACCTTCGACTAACCTCTGCACTAATCCGTAACTCCCACTCCCGACTACAAGACTTCTCCCGTGCTGCGACAATCCTCTGGAATGCTCTACCCCAAGAAATTAGGACTATCCACAATTTGCATGGTTTCAGGCGCTCCCTCAAAACACATTTGTTCACAGCGGCCTATCACATTCACTAATCAAAGTCATTCTATGTATTCTGTGTAAATGTGTGTGTGTGTGTCTAGCCCATTCACTATCTCCATCCCTCACTCCCTTAAGATGGCTGGACCATCATTGTAAATGCACGATTGTATATAAACACCTATAGTTTGTATCTCCCACACCTCATTGTAGATTGTAAGCTGTCACGAGCAGGGGCGACTTATTTTGCTTAAATTATTGATTGTTAACGTTGTTACTTATGACTTGTGTTATGAAACTGCTAAACTGTAAAGCGCTGCGGAATATGATGGCGCTATATAAATTAATATTATTATTATTATTAGTAGTATTCCTCTGAGCTGCTCCCACCACCTTCCTGTTCCTCACGCCATGTTGGGTCTTGGACCTCATCATCTCCACTACCCTCTTCCAACACCTGCTGATGTTGGGTGGTCTGGCCAGCACCATGCTCAACAGAAACTGGCACCTGAGTCTCATCATCATCAGATGAGTTCTGCGGTGTGCTGACCATCGGCACTGTCTCACCCGCCTCTTCAGATTCAGAGAGACACAGTTGTTGCGCATCACTGCATACTCCCTCTTCTTCACATTCCAGAATGCTGCTTGGCTGGGCCCCTGTTTGCAAGCCAACAGATTCTGAGAACAGAAGCAGACACTCAGCTGGCTCCTGTACAGAACTCTGTGACTGCCTGGGCAATTTGGCAGGCGGTGAAGAGACAGATGGTTGCTCAACAGTGCTGTGGTCCTGAGAGGAGGTGGAAGCAATTGAAGTCGATGCATTGGCTGACATCCAACCAACAACGGCTTCAATTTGTTCTTTCCAGAGCAGAGGGGGGTACGCTGACCTCCTACAAAAGTGCGCATAAAGTAACGCTCACGGGGAATAATGGTGGATGCTGTGTCACTGGGGGCGGCAGCAGCCACAGAATCCCAACGTCCTCTCCCTGCTGAAACTCCACGACCACGTGCCTTACTCCCTGCCTTCTTCATCTTGGTAGATTGATAAAGAAAGTCTGAAAAGTTATAAGGCCAAAGTGTGGTTATTCCGCAGAGACTGCAGTGAACACTGCACACAACTGTTGACTACCCAACGCGTCACAGCAGGAAGGCAGTCTGTGCGTCCAAACAAAGGCGCAAGCATACATGCACGTACCCAGTTTATAAAGCTATATAAAAAAAATTATGTAGTAGTGACGCACACTTTATTGATGTACAGTATTACATGGCCATTCACCATCTGTGGCTATGCAGTCTCATCTATATATACCTTATCTATCCGTTGTCATGCTTGCAAGTCCACAGTCAGGCATAAATAGCAATTTGCACTATGCACTTTTTAAAGGTTATGTTTGTTAATAAAAATGATTATTGGCACATATTATGAGTATTACATGATGGAAATTGTATAATTTTTATAAACTGTTTAGTGACATTATTCAGCAAATGTAACATTTTATTAATGTGACAGATAACTTGTAATGCTGATGATGTTTTGAAGTCAGACATTCATTGTCTATACAATAAAAATGGTGTACATACTGTTACTTATCCATCATTAATGGATTCAGATATGTACTTGTATGCTTTTATGTACAACCATATAGCAGATTCCTTAACTAATTTTTTTTGTGGTTTGCATTGCTGTTAAACATGTTAATGTATGCGTTTATGTTTGTCAATTCTTTATTTATCTCAATATTTTTTTAAATGAAATCATCATCTTATGGTAGTAAAGCTTATCTGTTATGATTTGGTAGCTGAGGAGTGCAGGTAAAAAAGGCAATACACCAGAGCAGTTGGAATCTATGAGATTGCAGTACCCTGACTAACCACCACAACTAGAGGCAGCCGTGAGCGTTCCTACGTTGGTCCTAGACGCCTCGTCACAGCCTGAGAAACTAACTATACCTAAAGATAGAAAGAGGAAAGCTATCTGCCCCGGAGCAGATCCCCAAAGAACATAGAAAGCCCCCAAACATGTAATGGCGGTTAGACAAGAAGAAATACTGACACAGACAGAAAATAGTAAGAGCAAATGTTGGGGCCCAAACTATCTAAATAGAAAAGGATAGGAAGGGCACTTACTGCAATCCCAAAAAACCCTGAAAAGCACCAACTCTACTAATTTCAAAAACACCTGAGATCACACGACCTCTACCACCTAAATTAGTTCTCTGGTGTAACAAAATCAAAACAGCAGCCACTGAAAAAACTGGAAAAAGCAAATGTACAAAACATCAGTGGCTGAACTAAACTGAGAGGGCAAAAGCCCCCGGAGGGGACCCAGAAGGCCACCACAGAAGTGCAGGACAAAATGCAAAAATAAAGCACAAAAACAAAAAGAAGAAAATGTCTTATCTGTTAGCAGGAGATGCAGACACGAAACAGCAGGCTACAAAGGAAGCAGGAATCAAGGATTGAGACCAGAACAATTTATCACCGGCAACCCTGATGGGAAGGCGACTCCCTTATATAAGACCAGTCAGTAACACCTGATTCCCAATCCTCACAATCTTCACTGGACAGTCCAGTACCGCTTGTAACCACCAGAGGGAGCCTCTGCTCAGAACTCATCTCAAGTCCATTCACAACAGACCCCCCCCTTGAGGAGGGGTCACCGAACCCTCACCTGAGCAACCAGGTCGGTCAGGATGAGCTCCATGATACGCACGGATGAGTCTCCCAGCATGGATGTCCGAAGCAAACACCCAAGAATTGTCCTCCTGACCATAACCTCTCCACGTAACCAAATACTGGAGTTTCCGTCTAGAAAAACGAGAATTCAATATTTTCTCAACCACAAACTCCATATTGCCCTCAACCAGAACAGGGTCAGGAGGCAAAGCAGTAGGAACCACTGGCTCAACAAACCTCTTTAACAAGGACTTGTGGAACACGTTATGGATCTTAAATGTCCCTGGAAGAAGCAAACGAAAAGAAACAGGATTAAGAATCTCCATGATCTTATAAGGTCCAATGAACCTAGGTTTAAATTTAGGAGATGCCACTCTCATAGGAATATTTTTTGAGGACAACCAGACCAAGTCCCCTACTTTAAACCGAGGACCATCAGTCCTATGCCGGTTAGCAAACCGCTGGGCCCTCTCCTGAGAGAGGGACAACCTCTCCACTACCTGGTCCCAAATCTGTTGCATACGCTCCACAACAGAGTCAACACCTGGACAGGCAGAAGCCTTCGTCTGTCCTGAAGAAAATCGAGGGTGAAACCCAGAATTACAGAAAAATGGAGACATCAAAGTGGCAGAGCTAGCCCTATTATTAAGAGCAAACTCAGCCAAAGGCAAAAAAGAGACCCAGTCATCCTGATCAGCAGACACAAAGCATCTTAGATAAGTCTCCAATGTCTTGGTTGTTCTCTTAGTTTGACCATTGTCTGAGGATGAAATGCCGAGGCGAAAGACAACTGAACACCAAGCTTAGAACAAAAGGTCCTCCAAAATCTGGAAACAAACTGGACTCCTCTGTCAGACACATTGTTCTCAGGAATGCCGTGTAAACGAACCACGTCCTGAAGGAACAAAGGCACCAATTCAGAGGAGGAAGGCAACTTAGGTAATGGCACAAGATTGTATCATCTTGGAAAACCTATCACAAATCACCCAAATGACGGTCATTCTCTGAGAAACAGGGAGGTCGGAAATGAAATCCATAGAGATATGGGTCCATGGTCTCTTGGGCACAGGCAATGGCATCAACAAACCACTAGAGCGAGAGCAAGGCTTGGAGCGAGAGCAAGTCCCGCAGGACTGCACAAATTCCCTGACATCACGAGACAAGTAGGCCACCAAAAGGACCGACTAACCAAGTCTCTGGTACCAAAAATTCCGGGATGACCGGCCAACGCGGAACAATGAATCTCAGACATCACACTCTTTTTCCACTGGTCCGGGACAAACAATTTCCCAACAGGGCAGCGCTCGGGCCTATCCTCCTGACACCCCTCCAGAGCCAGTCTCAAATTGGGCGAGATGGCGGAAAGAACTACACCTTCTTTCAAAATAACAGAAGGATCAGATACCTCAGGAGAGTCTGCAAGGAAACTCCTCGAGAGGGCATCCGCCTTAACATTCTTAGTGCCAGGAAGAAAGGAAACCACAAAATTAAAACGTGTGAAAAAACAAGGCCCACCTGCCTGTCTAGGATTAAGTCGCTTGGCAGATTCCAGATAAACCAGATTCTTATGGTCCGTAAGGACCACCACCTGATGTTTGGCTCCCTCTAGCCAATGTCTCCACTCTTCAAAAGCCCACTTCATGGCCAATAACTCCCGATTACCAACGTCATAATTACGTTCAGTAGGAGAAAATTTTCGAGAGAAAAAGGCACAAGGGTTACTTTTAGAGGTCTCTGGATCTCTTTGGGACAAAACGGCACCTGCCCCAATTTCAGAGGCATCAACCTCCACCTGAAATGGCAGAGAAACATCAGGCTGTCGTAGAACAGGAGCAGAAGTGAATCTCTGCTTAAGTTCCTGAAATGCAGAGACTGCCTCAGGAGGCCAATTCACCACATCAGAACCCTTTTTGGTCAAATCAGTTAATGGTTTAACAATAACCGAGAAATTACCAATAAATTTACGATAAAAATTGGCAAAACCCAAAAATCTTTGAAGAGCCTTTAATGAAGTAGGTTGGACCCAATCACAGATGGCCTGAACCTTGACCGGGTCCATTTCAATAACAGATGGGGACAAAATGAATCCCAAAAATGAGATCCTCTGTACGCCAAAAAGACACTTTGATCCCTTCACATACAGAGCATTCTCTCTCAAAATCTGGAATACAGTTCGAACATGTTTCACATGAGAGTCCCAGTCATTAGAAAAAATCAAGATATCATCCAAATAAACAATCAGAAATTTATCCACAAAATCCCTGAAAATGTCATTCATGAAGGACTGGAAGACAGAAGGAGCATTAGTGAGCCCAAAGGGCATCACAAGGTACTCAAAATGCCCTTCAGGGGTGTTAAATGCCGTCTTCCATTCATCCCCGTGCTTAATGCGAATAAGGTTATATGCCCCCCTGAGGTCAAGCTTGGTAAACCAAGTAGCGTCTTTCACCCTGGAAAACAGGTCAGAAATCAAGGGTAACGGATATTGATATTTCACAGTAATATTGTTCAAAAGACGATAATCAATACACGGCCTTAATGAACCATCCTTTTTGGCCACAAAGAAAAAACCGGCACCTAAGGGTGAAGAGGATGGTCTGATATGAACCTTCTCCAATGACTCCTTGATATAAGACCGCATAGCGTCATGTTCAGGTACAGACAAGTTAAAAAGGCGACCTTTAGGGAATTTACTACCAGGCACTAATTCAATAGCGCAGTCATAGCTCCTATGGGGAGGCAAGGATGCAGATTTACTTTCGCTAAAGACATCTGAAAAATCAATCAAAAAGTCAGGAACATCCTGAGCCTGGGGGAGGCAGATAAAACAGGAGTGTTGTATTAACACATTGGCAGCCCCAACTGGTTACAGACACAGATTTCCAATCCAAAACAGGATTATGAGACTGTAACCAAGGGAAACCCAGCACGATAATGTCATGCAGATTATACAGAACCAAAAATTTGCAGCTCTCCTGATGATCAGGTTCAACCCTCATTATCACCTGAGTAGAGAACTGAGGTTTATTCTCAGCCAAAGGGGTAGAATCGATCCCCAGTAGGGGAATAGACTTCTGTAGGGGTATCAAGGGAAACCTGCAACGTTTAGCAAAATCAAAATCCATCAGGTTAATAGCTGCTCCCGAATCAACGAAAGCCTGAGCAGAAAATGAGGACAGAGAGCATATCAGAGTAACAGTTAATAAAAACTTAGTCTGAACACTACCCCAGACAACTGAGCGTGCAAAACGTCTTCCCCGCTTAGGGCAGACTGAAATAGCATGAGAGGCATCACCACAGTAGAAACATAACCCATTGCGCTTTCGAAACTCATGACGCTGTGCCCCAGAAACCACTCTATCACACTGCATGGGTTCAGAAGCAGGTTCACAAGGTAACACTATTCCACGCATACTTCTCCGCTCACGCAAACATCTGTCAATTTGAATCGCTAATGACATAGAATCATTGAGACCAGAGGGGATAGGGAATCCCACCATAACATCCTTTACATTATCTGACAGACCCTTCCGAAAAAGGGCTGCCAAAGCGTCGTCATTCCATTTGGTCAGGACTGCCCACCTGCGGAATCTCTGACAGTATAACTCAGCGTCATCAAGCCCCTGATTTAATGCCAACAAGGCTTTTTCAGCTTGATCAGTGACATTAGGCTCATCGTACAATAACCCCAAGGCCTGAAAAAATGAATCAACATCACTCAAAACAGGATCCCCAGGTGTCAGGGAAAAAGCCCAATCCTGAGGATCGCCGCGCAGGAGAGAGATGACAATTTGAACCTGCTGGGCTGCGTTCCCTGAGGACTTAGATTTTAAGGCAAAAAACAATTTACAATTATTTTTGAAATTCAGAAACTTGGCTCGATCCCCCAAAAACAAATCTGGCATGGGAATCCTAGGTTCCACAACAGGCAACCTAGCAAGATAGGTAGCAATACTCCGAACCTCAGTGGCAAGCTGATCCACACGGCCAGACAACTGTGCAAACTCCATTGAGAGAAAAAATCCTCCCCAGCACCCAGAGATACAGAGGCGAAAAAAAAAATGCAACAAACAGAAAAATATTCTGACAACTCTGACAACCTTTTTTTTTTCTTTCACAATATTTTTCCCTTCTGTGAGTACCATATAATTTTCAGTTTTGGCCGGTGATACTGTTATGATTTGGTAGCTGAGGAGTGCAGGTAAAAAAGGCAATACACCAGAGCAGTTGGGATCTATGAGATTGCAGTACCCTGACTAACCACCACAACTAGAGGCAGCCGTGAGCGTTCCTACGTTGGTCCTAGACGCCTCGTCACAGCCTGAGAAACTAACTATACCTAAAGATAGAAAGAGGAAAGCTATCTGCCCCGGAGCAGATCCCCAAAGAACATAGAAAGCCCCCAAACATGTAATGGCAGTTAGACAAGAAGAAATACTGACACAGACAGAAAATAGTAAGAGCAAACGTTGGGGCCCAAAATATCTAAATAGAAAAGGATAGGAAGGGCACTTACTGCAATCCCAAAAAACCCTGAAAAGCACCAACTCTACTAATTTCAAAAACACCTGAGATCACACGACCTCTACCACCTAAATTAGTTCTCTGGTGTAACAAAATCAAAACAGCAGCCACTGAAAAAACTGGAAAAAGCAAATGTACAAAACATCAGTGGCTGAACTAAACTGAGAGGGCAAAAGCCCCCGGAGGGGACCCAGAAGGCCCCCACAGAAGTGCAGGACAAAATGCAAAAATAAAGCACAAAAACAAAAAGAAGAAAATGTCTTATCTGTTAGCAGGAGATGCAGACACGAAACAGCAGGCTACAAAGGAAGCAGGAATCAAGGATTGAGACCAGAAAAATTGATCACCGGCAACCCTGATGGGAAGGCGACTCCCTTATATAAGACCAGTCAGTAACACCTGATTCCCAATCCTCACAATCTTCACTGGACAGTCCAGTACCGCTTGTAACCACCAGAGGGAGCCTCTGCTCAGAACTTATCTCAAGTCCATTCACAACACTTATCTTTCTCTTGTTTGGAGTATAGACATTTAAATATTGACACGTAACAAGGAAAATACTTGATCTACTATTTAAACATCCTCCTTGACCCTGGGCTCCAACAACGCCAGTTGTTGCCTAGAAGTGCTGTTAGCACAGTGAACACTTGCTCCTGTGTTACTGGGGTTCAGTAACACCAGCTGTTCCCCTGCTGTGTGTACGTCAAAAAGTCCTGCTGCCTCCACCCTGTCCTCCTCTCATCCCTGGGCTCCAACACCACCAGTTGTTGCCTGGAAGTGCTGTTACCACAGTCAACACTTGCTCCTGTGTTACTGGGGTTCAGTAATGTCAGCTGTTCCCCTGCTGTGTGGACGGCAAAAAGTCCTGCTGCCTCCACCCTGTTCTCTTCTCATCCCTGGGCTCCAACACCGCCAGTTGTTGCTCGGAAGTACTTGGCACGGGTACTGACTCCTGCCCAGCCTGGTTACAGCACGACAGCTGTTTCCTGGCAGTGTCAACGTCAATTGGCCTCCAATAAGTTGTCCTGTCGTGTTGCATTCTGGTTAGCCGACTATATGGTGCCTGCAGTTTTGGTCATTCCTATGTGTGCTGTGGGATATGTAAATAAAGGCTGTTTCCGTTGTGACAATAGGACAAGCACCCACTGTAGGACTGTGTGATTCGGTAACTGAGGACGGCTTGCGGCCTGTCAACTTACATTTTCATGGGTGCCTTATGGTACCCGTCCGGGTTCCAGTACCGTCAACTGGTTCTCCGCAGTGCCTTTGGCCTAGGTGCCTCCATCTCGGTATCCGAGTTCCAGCAACGTCTGCTGGTCCTTGGTAGTGCTTTGGAGCACAGGTACCTCCTGCTTAGTAACCGTGTCCCAGTAACGTCAGCTGGTCCTCGGTTGTGCCATTGGCTCTTTTCCTTCTGCTGCCCCTCCGGGTTCCAGCACAGTCAGCTGGTCCTCGTTACTTGCATTGGCTCTTGTACCTTCAGCTACCCGTCTGGGTTCCAGTACCGTCAACTGGTTCTCCGCAGTGCCTTTGGCCTAGGTGCCTCCATCTCGGTATCCGAGTTCCAGCAACGTCTGCTGGTCCTTGGTAGTGCTTTGGAGCACAGGTACCTCCTGCTTAGTAACCGTGTCTCAGTAACGTCAGCTGGTCCTCGGTTGTGCCATTGGCTCTTTTCCTTCTGCTGCCCCTCCGGGTTCCAGCACAGTCAGCTGGTCCTCGTTACTTGCATTGGCTCTTGTACCTTCTGCTACCCGTCCGGGTTCCAGTACCGTCAACTGGTTCTCCGCAGTGCCTTTGGCCTAGGTGCCTCCATCTCGGTATCCGAGTTCCAGCAACGTCTGCTGGTCCTTGGTAGTGCTTTGGAGCACAGGTACCTCCTGCTTAGTAACCGTGTCCCAGTAACGTCAGCTGGTCCTCGGTTGTGCCATTGGCTCTTTTCCTTCTGCTGCCCCTCCGGGTTCCAGTAACGTCAGCTGGTTCTCGGAAGTTTGTCAGCCTTCTTGTACCTTCAGCTATATTTACAAATTGAACATTTTAAAAATGTTTTTTTGGGTAATCACTCTGGATCTCCAACAATGAAGACGACGACCCTGATGACCACCCCGAAGAAGATGACGACCACAAGGACGACGAGCATCAAGCCAACCAGCCTGAACAACATCACAAAGAAGAAATAAAAGATTACCCAGAAGAAGATCACCAACAGGACAAAGAAAGTTAAGACAAACTACAAGATACAGAAAAAGAGACAGAAGAACAATAAACAGAAGATCAAAAAGAAGAAGAACATGAAGTATAAGACCAAAATGAAGAGCAAAATATATGCTCTAAATTATAAGCAGAAGAAGACTAAGCAGTGTATGGGGGTGAGTCCGTTCCTCCTCGTGGTGCCCCTGGAAAATGCCTGCTGCTGCAGGCTAAACTGAACACGGACAAATACTGTTGTAATTTAAATCTTTTGTGACAGCAAGAACGGAAGGATGAAAAATTCATACTTTTACAGATTACAACTACAGGAATCTCTGTCACAAAAAAGAATATGATGAAGAAGATGAAGAGGAAGAAGATGAAGAAGTAGAATATGAAGAAGAATAATAGTTTAATAAGAACAATATGAGTAATGTTAACAAAAAGATGAATAGCAAGAAGTTTAAGAAGAAGATAAAGAAGGTGAAGATGAAGAATAATTTGATGAAAAAGATGATGCTGCTGAAGATTATGAAGTAGAAAGTGTGTCAAAAGTTAAAAAGGTGAAGAGCATGGAAGTTGTGAAACATACATATTTGCCAAAATAGAAAAAACGTTAACAACATTGTCAATTTCTTCGTCAATCCGAACATCTTTAAAAAAAAAAATATTAATGCTATTCCACTTGATTGAGTTAAACATCTATGCCTTTAATGTCTCCTCAACCTCCCCCAATACATTCTACATTACTCTTTGTTGTTTTCCTTCATGTACAATTAACCAACAAGGCAAGAATGGGTTTTTTTTAATTCCGATATTTTGTTCCCATAGACTTACATTGGATTTCCGGTATCGGTATCGGGTATAGCCGATATTTTTGGGTATCGGCGATACCATTCCGATTCCAATACTTTCGGATATCGGAAAGTATCGCTCAACTCTATCAGGGGACTGACTTGTATTAAAGTGCAATAGTGCTAAAATGGAGAGACATAAGGCCCTTCTGCTCTCAAAGCTGTCTGCAGAGAGCAAAATGGCCAAGAGGGCGTTTAAATAAAGTATGATGTGTTGCATCACTTCCTGAGATGTTATCCAATAGATCGCTTTGTTTACCTCAGAATAAAATGTGGTCCGGTATCTTCTGCTGCGTATAGAAGTTGCCACATGGAAGGAATTGCTGGCTTCCGTTAGTGGAACGCACGCCAGAATAAATCCCCGTCAGTGGAACGCAGAATTAGACACGTGAGTCACGCTCCCTTGTAGCAACACCCACCATAAGGCCACGCCTACTTCCTGGGTCACAAATCACATCGCGTGGACAATGCACAGCTAGGAGGTTATGGCAGGTTTTCTTTCTGTGTGTTTGAATACTGGCAATTGGCTTTCGGAAGCTAAAGAGGCTTTTTCTGAGCATACCTTCACCCAGAAAAAATATCTTCCAACATTCAATGTAGCCTTTAAAGAGTTACAGCAGGTCTATAGAGACCAAATTACCTCTTGGTGGGAGGTTCAAAGCTTAGAGAATTATTTAAAAACAAAAATTGTCCCACGGGGTCTAAGAATTAATCTCACAGCGGGCAATAGACACAAAAAATCCAGCCTTTATTCACAAATGGGAACGTGATGCAACTTCGTCCCTAACACTGTTTTTGATCTTTTTAGGACGGTTAAGGATTTGAATTTGTTTCTCCGTAAAATCAGGTGGAAAAAGTTCTTTCAAAAACAGGACCTTTGTATTAGTTGTGAATTGGGTATACCTGAAGACATGCTGGCTGATGTTAGGCTATTGGATTCCACTGCTGAGCTGATGATAATCCTAATATCTCGGGCCTTGGTCCTTTACTGATTTGAAGGATAAGAGCACCAAAATGCCACCACCTTCTGGTGATTTATCAGCAATTGATGTCTTTTCTAATTTGGTGACAAAAGATCTGGTTGAGCTCTCACATAGTCATATCCAATGCCACTATAATTGTTCAAAAAAAGAAATGGAAGCAATTGGTGGACTCGAGCGGGACAACAGCATTGTAATCAAACCCTCTGACAAGGGGGGCAATGTTGTGATCCTGGGAGTCGACCAATATCAACAGATGTGTAATTCCATCTTGACTGATAGGGACACTTATGAAATCTTGGCACATAATCCGACAAATATTTATCATGAGGAACTACAACAGATTCTTTCTGAGGCACTTGCTAAAAAGGTTATTTCAAAAACTGAATTTGATTTTATGCTCCCAAGCCATCCGGTTACTGCCACCTTTTATTGCTTGCCTAAGGTGCATAAGGGGATTCACCCATTGAAGGGCCGCCCAATAGTATCGGGTGTTGGTAGTTTATGCCAAAATGCTGGTATCTATTTGGATCGGATATTGTCTCCATTTGTGTCCTCTTTACAGTCTTATGTAAGTGACACTCCAGATCTTCTTCGCCGTCTAGACGGTCTCACTGTAAGCCCTGAATCTTTTGTGGCAAGTATAGATGTGGAAGCACTATACTCTTCTATTCCACACGAATTTGGTCTAGAAGCAGTGAGACATTTCTTGAACATGAGAGGTTGCCAGTATCAGGAACATAATCATTTTGTACTGAGGCTTCTTCGTTTTTGTCTAACTCACAATTACTTCACATTTAACCATGTGGTCTACCACCAGCTGAGGGGGACCGCAATGGGCAGTCTTTGTGCCCCGGCCTATGCAAATCTCCTCCTCGGCTGGTGGTAGGAGACCATGGTTTGTGGTGACGTTGAAGATGTTGATTCATCTATGTATCGTGTCTTTGAGATATGGACACGATACATAGATGATATTTTTATTGTTTGGAGGGGCTCTGTTGAAGATTTCAACAATTTTGTGGTTAATCTCAATCATAATCACATTGGTTTGTTCTTTACATCAGTGATTGACGAAACAACATTGCCGTTTCTCGACATTCTCATCGAGAAGGGTGAGAATGGCGAGTTGATAACTTCCACATACAGAAAACCCACATCAACTAATGCTTTGTTGCATTGGAGTAGTCACCATCCCACACATCTGAAGAGAGGTATCCCCAAGGGGCAGTACCTCAGAGTCCGAAGGAATTGTTCTAATAATTTGGCCTTTGAATCTCAAGCCAAGGATCTGAGGGATAGATTCCTGAGTAGGGGCTACCCCCGTCACATCTTAACAAAGGCATATCAGGATGCTAAGTCGTGTGTCCGCTCTGAACTATTGAATCCTGTTAAGAAAAATGAGTTGGAAAATAATGCTCTCAGATTTATCACCACATATGATAATGGTTCTGTACAAGTCAGAAACATCATCAAAAAGCATTGGTCCATTTTGCATATGGACAATGATATTTCGTCGTATCTTGATAAGGATCCACTGATCACGTACAAGAAAGCACGGTCCTTAAATGACAGACTTGTTCATAGTCAATTTTCTGTTCCAGCTACTAAAACATGGCTGCACAGCAATGTGACTGGCTGCTACAGATGTGGACACTGCGTGGCCTGTCAATACGTAGACACTGGCAATATGTTGGTGAGTAACGTAACAGGCAGGAATTACTCCATTAAACACTTCATGAACTGCAGTACAAAGGGTGTTATCTATAAAGCCAGCTGTACTTGCGTCTGGAATATGTGGGGAAAACAATTTGTGAATTCAAGAGGAGAGTTGGTGACCACGTCGGTGATGTCACACACAAGAGAGATACTTCCATCTCTAGACACATCCATGGTTTCCATGATGGTAAAATCAACAGCATCAAATTTATGGCTATCGATAGAGTTCTCAAACCCCAAGGGGGGGTAATTGGGATAAATTAATACTACAGAGGGAGGCCAAGTGGATTTTTTACTTGGATACGATTTCTCCCAAGGGCTTAAATGACCAGATCAAATTCGGTTGTTTGATTCCTTTTTGGTATTCTGTTTGCTTTTTTTCTGACCCATTGTTTTGAGTATATTTTTGCCAAAAATCTATATTGTCACCTATAATTTTGGGATTTTCATATATATCTCATGATTATTCCTGATCCAATTATTGTTTTTTATTCTCATTTTCATCTAATAATGTATACAATTTTTTTGTAAGAACATGAGTTCTCTGGTACCTATTCACACATCACATAGAATTTTGGTAGGCCTTGTATTGTTCTGTGGGTGTGCTTTCCATATTATAGATCTGGATATAGTGCCTTTGTTGGTATATGTGCCCACTGGCACTTATCTCTATATCATACTTTATTATTATTGATAACACAGGCTCAATTTTCTTTATGACATCTGTATTTAGTGTCCCTTGTGGACTGTGTCTTTATGGCCTCTTTGTCTATTTTCATTTGATGCCATATTATGGTTGTGATAGGAAAAGAGCTCACTTGTGAGTCTTTCATATTATTTTGTATGCGGTACTTCTCTAAGTGTTATGTCTTCATAGCTATTTGCTCCACTACAAATAGGGGCATACATTTCTTTGATGTGGCGTTCTATCACGCCCTTCTTTTTTCATTGGGTCTTTTGAGGTGCATTCTGGCCTCCTCTTGTCCAGCCCACTGTTTGTGGGTGAGGATACGCCCCTTTTGTATGACGTGATAATTGACTCGCCCCCTTGGCCTTCTATAGACCAAGATTGGACATGCCTTTCTGTTGATGACACGGGGTGGTACACACCCCCTGTCTCTCTCCTAGCTGTGCATTGCCCACGCGATGTGATTTGTGATCCAGGAAGTAGGCGTGGCCTTATGGTGGGTGCTGCTACATGGGAGCGTGACTTACTTGTCTCCCTCTGCGTTCCACTGACGGGGATTTATTCTGGCGTGCGTTCCACTAACGGAAGCCAGCAATTCCTTCCATGTGGCAACTTCTATATGCAGCAGAAGATACCGGACCACATTTTATTCTGAGGTAAACAAAGCGATCTATTGGATAACATCTCAGGAAGTGATGCAACACATCATACTTTATTTAAACCCCTCTTGGCCATTTTGCTCTCTGCAGACAGCATTGAGAGCAGAAGGGCCTTATGTCTCTCCATTTTAGCACTATTGCACTTTAATAAAAGTCAGTCCCTGATGAATCTGCTTGGAGGAAACGCGTCGGGGCACCCTAATAGGGAAAGTGCAGGGCGAATTCTATTATAGGGCTAGTTGTGGACTGCCCTTGTTAGGGCGGGAGCTTGGGGGATAGTCTATTGATAGCCCCTTAGGGAATGACAGGGGATTGTCTTCCCATTGGATACATCAGGGACCCTCCGTATGCTACATGGTTCCTGTAAAGGCTCCCGCTATCTCTTCACATTAATGGTGAGATCGTTCCTTATTTTCTCACCTTATTTGTTTAATCTCTCACAATATATTATGCCTTATGTATGTGGTTCCTGGTGACGGCCTTTGAATTTTGGAGGGTAGTTCATTGTTGATTCCCCCATGTGGTTGCACCATGGTACATTGTTGTCACTTTTCTATCACAAGTGGCATATTTTATCCTAAGTGAAGTTGCTAGTCTCAGTGTCTGTTATAGAGCATATGTATTATTCACTGATTTGACAGCGTCTTTTTTATTGGGTGACACACAGTATTTTGGTTTTATTTATTACCATTAAAAGTTATATTTTATATTCACTTTTGCTATATTTCCTAATTAATTTGGTGAATTTGGTCCTTAATTTTACTCCGGCCGACACTGGAGTTTTGCTTTTTCTATAACGAGACTGACACAGTGGCCATAAAAAAGGGAAGTTAGGAGTAATATGCCTCAATTTTTGGCACACGGATGTATTAGGCATGTCACAGATAGACCCCACTGTTAAATGAGGCCTGTGTCATGGGGTCCTTCTCCGGTATCACACAATCAACAGAGCAAGAGGAGTACGAACAATCCCAAGACCTTTATTATAGGCAAAACTGAAAGGTCCATAAACAAACCACCACACTGAGGATACAATAGTCCAGAACACAAATGCAGTTCAGTAACAGGATAAATGTCCCATGAGATGAGTCCAATAATCCAGACGACAGGGGATTAACAAATGAGACCAATCCTTCTTTCTCTCTGACGTGCTGTGTCTTTACACCATCCTCTCCACACAGGATCTAACTTCCACCTCTCTGTCCTCCTCAGACCCCCTCCTTTTCTCCTGGGGTAGTCAGACCGGTTTGATGGCTTTAAGGCCTCTCTGACCTGGGAAAGGTGCCTCAGGGATTAAGGCACTACAGGGGGTGACTCCCTGCATTTGGATAGCTGAGGGGTCATGAATGGACATTCAGGAGATGTCAGCAGGGGTTCATCAAGAGGCATAGACACATTCAGGCTGCAGATGGTAGGTGAGCTAACTCAATTATCAGCCAAAAGGCTGACAATTGAGACTCTAGACAATATGTTAAATACACAGAATGATACCAGGCAACAAGAGAACACCATGTAAATCCGTAACATAAATATACACAAAATGATACCCACAGAACATATCACACCATCACAACCTCTCCCCTCATAATAAGTGAGCAGCCATGAGGTCTACACAGACCTCTGGCCTGCTCACTTTAGTCCACATTGCTCAACTGCAATAGTCCCTTGTACAGTGGCAAGGCTAGGTCGGCCTGAGGGGTCTATGGTTCTTCTTTTCGAGACAGTCCATCGGCGTTCTGGTGCTGGCTGCCCCGCTTGTATTGGATGGAGAAGCTGTAGGGTTGTAGGGACAAGCTCCATCGCAGCAATCTTCCATTGTCTCCTGATATGCGGTTCAGCCATGTGAGGGGGTTGTGGTCGGTAACAATTGTAAAGTCTCTGCCATACAAGTATGGATGCAATTTTTTTTAGCGCCCTTACGATGGCAAGGCACTCCTTTTCAATAGTGGCATAGGCAACTTCCCGATCTAATAGTTTCCGACTTGCAAAAGCAACAGGATGTTCTTCTCCAGCGGCGTTCACTTGGCTAAGTACTGCCTCAATCCCAAAGGTGGATGCATCTGTCTGCACGAGAAACCTGCAATTATAATCAGGGGCAGCCAAGACAGGAGCAGTGATGAGGGCGGTCTTTAATGCTGAAAAGGCATCCTCACATGCAGTCACATTCCTAGGCATGTTCTTGCAGGTCAGGTCGATTAGGGGCTTGGCCAACGTGCCGAAATTAGAAAAAAAATTCCCATAGTAAACAGCAGTTCCTAAAAATGCAAGTACTTTTTAGTCTGGGGTCTACACCAGTTGCTAATAGCTTCCACCTTGGCAGGTTTAGGTGTTATGAATACTCTGGAGGCGACTTCTGAGCTGGGCTCCATCCGGTGGCTGCTGAGTGTAATGAACTAATTGCTGAATGGCCTTCAGCTGGCTCTGAATGGTCTGATATAAGTGACCTGAACTCCCATCAGCCTTGCCGGTAATCAATTGTTCTTCCAGGTCTTGCTTGGAGCTCAGCTTGCATTCCTGCTCTCATTCAGATAAGAGATTTGCTGTTTTTTTTTCCTCTGGTTTGATTTTCCTTGCTGGTTTGCTACTTAGCAGTAGACTTCAGCCTGGTCCCCTTTTGGGGCCTGGCACTGCAATTGTGCTCAGTTTGTGTTTGCACTTTTGCTCTGTTCCTGTGGCACTTTTATTTGCTGAATTGCTGTGTGTTACACCAGAGATCTGATTTAGGTGGTAGAGATCGTGTTATGTTGTGAATGTGTTAGAAATGAGTTCTGATCAGAAGCTCCCTCTGGTGGTTGCAGACAGTGCTTAACCATTTAGTGAAGATTGGCAATTAGGAGTTACAGACTGGTCCTATATAAGGGAGGTTCCTTCCCATCAGGGTTGCCGGTGATCAATTGTTCTTGTCTCAACTGTGGTTCCTGGTTCACTTGGAAGCTTGCTGAGTCTTGCCTCTTCTCCTGCTCTCAGATAAGAAATTTTCTGTTTTTATTTTTGTGCTTGCTTTTTGCATTGCTTCCTGCACTTTTGCTTGTGGTCCTCTCAAGTTTTGTCTGAGCCACTGTTGTTTGTTCATTTGCCTTTTCCAGGTTTTTTCAGTGGCTGCGGCTTAGTTTTTTTACACCAGAGAACTAATTTAGGTGGTAGAGGTCGTGTGATCTCAGGTGTTTTTGAAATTAGTAGAGTTGGTATTTTTTAGGGTTTTTTGGGATTGCAGTAAGTGTCCTTCCTATCCTTTTCTGTCTAGGAAGATTGGGCCCCAACTTTGCTCATACTATTTTCTGTCTGTGTCTGTATTTCCTCTTGTCTAACCGCCATTACATGTTTGGGGGCTTCCTATGTTCTTTGGGGATCTGTTCCGGGGCAGATAGCTTTCCTACTTCTATCTTTAAGTGTAGTTAACCTCTCAGGCTGTGACGAGGCGTCTAGGACCAATGAAGGTACGCTCCATGGCTGCCTTTAGTTGTGGTGGTTAGTCAGGGTACTGCAATCCAGTAGATTCCAACCTCTCTGGTGTGTTGTCGTTTTTGCTTGCTCTCCTCAGCTACCAAATCATAACAGTATCACCGGTCAAAACTGAAAATTATTTGGTACTCACAGAAGGGAAAAATAGTAAAAGGAAAAAGAAAAAGGGAAGTTGTCAGAATTTTTTTTTTTTTTCCTCTGTTGCATTTTTTCCCTTTTTCCCTCTTTTTCTCTGGGTGCTGAGGAGAATTTTTTTTTTCTCTCAATGGAGTTTGCACAGTTGTCTGGCCGTGTGGATCAGCTTGCCACTGAAGTTCGGAGTATTGCTACCTATCTTGCAGGGTTGCCGGTTGTGGAACCTAGGATCCCCATGCCAGATTTATTTTTGGGGGATCGAGCTAAATTTCTGAATTTCAAAAATAACTGTAAGTTGTTTTTTGCCTTAAAACCTAAGTCCTCAGGGAACGCAGCACAGCAGGTTCAAATTGTCATCTCTCTCCTGCGCGGCGATCCTCAGGATTGGGCTTTTTCCCTGACACCTGGGGACCCTGTTTTGAGTAATGTTGATGCATTTTTTCTGGCTCTGGGGTTATTGTACGATGAACCTAAATCAGGGGCTTGAGGACGCTGAGTTGTACTGTCAGAAATTCCAAAAGTGGGCAGTCCTGACCAAATGAAATGACGATGCTTTGGCAGCCCTTTTTCGGAAGGGTCTGTCAGAGAATGTAAAGGATGTTATGGTGGGTTTCCCTGCTCCCTCTGGTCTCAATGATTCTATGTCATTAGCCATTCAAACTGACAGACGTTTGCGTGAGCATAGAGGTATGCGTGGAATAGTGTTGCCTTGTGAACCAGCTTCTGAACCCATGCAGTGTGATGGAGTGGCTTCTGTGGCACAGCGTCATGAGTTTCGAAAACGCAATGGGTTATGTTTCTACTGTGGTGACGCCTCTCATGCTATTTCAGTCTGCCCTAAGCGGGGAAGACGTTTTGCACGCTCAGTTATCTTGGGTAGTGTGCAGACTAAATTTCTGTTGACTGTTACCCTGATTTGCTCCCTGTCCACATTTTCTGCTCAGGCTTTTGTTGATTCGGGAGCAGCTATTAACCTGATGGATTTTGATTTCGCTAAACGTTGTGGGTTTCCCTTGATACCCCACGGAAGTCTATTCCCCTACTGGGGATTGATTCTACCCCTTTGGCTGAGAATAAACCCCAGTTCTCTACTCAGGTGATAATGAGGGTTGAACCTGATCATCAGGAGAGTTGCAAATTTTTGGTGCTGTATAATCTGCATGACATTATTGTACTAGGTTTCCCTTGGTTACAGTCTCATAATCCTGTTTTGGATTGGAAATCTGTGTCTGTAACCAGTTGGGGCTGCCAATGTGTTAATGCCAACACTCCTGTTTTTTCTGCCTATCCCCAGGCTCAGGATGTTCCTGACTTTTTGACTGATTTTTCTGATGTGTTTAGCGAAAGTAAATCTGCATCCTTGCCCCCCCATAGGAGCTCTGACTGCGCTATTGAATTAGTGCCTGGTAGTAAATTCCCTAAAGGTCGCATTTTTAACTTGTCTGTACCTGAATATGACGCTATGCGGTCTTATATCAAAGAGTCATTGGAGAAGGGTCATATCAGACCATCCTCTTCACCCTTGGGTGCCGGTTTTTTCTTTGTGGCCAAAAAGGATGGTTCATTAAGGCCGTGTATAGATTATCGTCTCTTGAACAATATCACTGTGAAATATCAATATCTGTTACCCTTGATTTCTGACCTGTTTTCAAGGGTGAAAAGTGCTACTTGGTTTACCAAGCTTGACCTCAGGGGGGCGTATAATCTTATTCGTATTAAGCACGATGAATGGAAGACGGCGTTTAATACCCCAGAGGGGCATTTTGAGTACCTAGTGATGCCCTTTGGGCTCACTAATTCTCTTCCGTCTTCCAGTCCTTCATGAATGACATTTTCAGGGATTTTGTGGATAAATTTCTGATTGTTTATTTGGATGATATCTTGATTTTTTTCCAATGACTGGGACTCTCATGTGAAACATGTTCGGACTGTGTTCCAGATTTTGAGAGAGAATGCTCTGTATGTGAAGGGATCAAAGTGTCTTTTTGGCGTACAGAGGATCTCATTTCCGGGATTCATTTTGTCCCCATCTGTTATTGAAATGGACCCGGTCAAGGTTCAGGCCATCTGTGATTGGGTCCAACCTACTTCATTAAAGGCTCTTCAGAGATTCTTGGGTTTTGCCAATTTTTATTGTAAATTTATTGGTAATTTCTCTGTTATTGTTAAACCATTGACTGATTTGACCAAAAAGGATTCTGATGTGGTGAATTGGCCTCCTGAGGCAGTCTCTGCGTTTCAGTAACTTAAGCAGAGATACACTTCTGCTCCTGTTCTACGGCAGCCTGATGTTTCTCTGCTATTTCAGGTGGAGGTTGATGCCTCTGAAATTGGGGCAGGAGCCGTTTTGTCCCAAAGAGATCCAGAGACCTCTAAAAGTAACCCTTGTGCCTTTTTCTCTCGAAAATTTTCTCCAACTGAACGTAATTATGACGTGGGTAATCGGGAGTTATTGGCTACGAAGTGGGCTTTTGAAGAGTGGAGACATTGGCTGGAGGGAGCCAAACATCAGGTGGTGGTCCTCACAGACCATAAGAATCTGGTTTATCTGGAATCAGCCAAGCGACTTAATCCTAGACAGGCCAGGTTGGCCTTGTTTTTCACACGTTTTAATTTTGTGGTTTCCTTTCTTCCTGGCACTAAGAATGTTAAGGCGGATGCCCTCTCGAGGAGTTTCCTTGCGGACTCTCCTGAGTTATCTGATCCTGCTGTTATTTTGAAAGAGGGTGTAGTTCTTTCCGCCATCTCGCCCAATTTGAGACTGGCTCTGGAAGGGTGTCAGGAGGATAAACCCGAGCGCTGCCCTATTGGGAAATTGTTTGTCCCATCCGGTGGAAAAAGAGTGTGATGTCTGAGATTCATTGTTCCGCGTTGGCCGGTCATCCCGGAATTTTTTGTACCAGAGGCTTGGTTAGTCGGTCCTTTTGGTGGCCTACTTTGTCTCGTGACATCAGGGAATTTGTGCAGTCCTGCGGGACTTGCTCTCGCTTCAAGCCTTGCTCTCGCTCTAGTGGTTTGTTGATGCCATTGCCTGTGCCCAAGAGCCCATGGACCCATATCTCTATGGATTTCATTTCCGACCTCCCTGTTTCTCAGAGAATGACCGTTATCTGGGTGATTTGTGATAGGTTTTCCAAATGATACATCTTGTGCCATTACCTAAGTTGCGTTCCTCCTCCGAATTGGTGCCTTTGTTCCTTCAGCACGTGGTTCGGTTACACGGCATTCCTGAGAACATTGTGTCTGACAGAGGAGTTTTGTTTCCAGATTTTGGAGGACTTTTTGTTCTAAACTTGGTGTTCAATTGTCTTTCTCCTCGGCTTTTCATCCTCAGACCAATGGACAAACTGAGAGAACAAACCAGACATTGGAGACTTATCTGAGATGCTTTGTGTCTGCTGATCAAGATGACTGGGTCTCTTTTTTGCCTTTGGCTGAGTTTGCTCTTAATAATAGGGCTAGCTCTGCCACTTTGATGTCTCCATTTTTCTGCAATTTTGGGTTTCACCCTCGATTTTCTTGGGACAGACGGAGGCTTCTGTCTGTCCAGGTGTTGACTCTGTTATGGAGCGTATGCAGCAGATTTGGGACCAGGTAGTGGAGAGGTTGTCCCTCTCTCAGGAGAGGGCCCAGCGGTTTGCCAACCGGCATAGGACTGATGGTCCTCGGTTTGAAGTGGGGGACTTGGTCTGGTTGTCCTCAAGAAATATCCCTATGAGAGTTGCATCTCCTAAGTTTAAGCCTAGGTTCATTGGACCTTATAAGATCATGGAGATTCTTAATCCTGTTTCCTTTCGTTTACTTCTTCCAGGGAAATTTAAGATCCATAACGTGTTCCACAAGTCCTTATTGAAGAGGTTTGTCGAGCCAGTGGTTCCTATGGCTGTGCCTCCTGACCCTGTTTTGGTTGAGGCCAATCTGGAGTATGTGGTTGAGAAAATATTGGATTCTCGTTTTTCTAGACGGAAACTCCAGTATTTGGTTAAGTGGAGAGGTTATGGTCAGGACGACAATTCTTGGGTGTTTGCTTCGGACATCCATGCTAGGAGACTGATCCGTGCATATCACAGAGCTCATCCTACCGACCTGGTTGCCCAAGTGAGGGTTCGGTGACCCCTCCTCAAGGGGGGGGTACTGTTGTGAATGTGTTAGAAATGAGTTCTGAACAGAAGCTCCCTCTGGTGGTTGCAGACAGTGCTAAACCATTTAGTGAAGATTGGCAATCAGGAATTACAGACTGGTCCTATATAAGGGAGGTTCCCTCCCATCAGGGTTGCCGGTGATCAATTGTTCTTGTCTCAACTGTGATTCCTGGTTCACTTGGAAGCTTGCTGAGTTTTGCCTCTTCTCCTGCTCTCAGATAAGAAATTTTCTGTTTTTATTTTTGTGCTTGCTTTTTGCATTGTTTCCTGCACTTTTGTGGAGGTCAGCCAGGTCGCCTCCGGGGGTTTGTGCTCCTCTCAAGTTTGTCTGAGCCACTGTTGTTTGTTCATTTGCCTTTTCCAGTTTTTTTCAGTGGCTGCGGCTTAGTTTTGTTACACCAGAGAACTAATTTAGGTGGTAGAGGTCGTGTGATCTCAGGTGTTTTTGCAATTAGTAGAGTTGGTATTTTTTAGGGTTTTTTGGGATTGCAGTAAGTGTTCTTCCTATCCTTTTCTGTCTAGGAAGATTGGGCCCCAACGTTTGCTCATACTATTTTCTGTCTGTGTCTGTATTTCCTCTTGTCTAACCGCCATTACATGTTTGGGGGCTTCCTATGTTCTTTGGGGATCTGCTCCGGGCAGATAGCTTTCCTACTTCTATCTTTAAGTGTAGTTAACCTCTCAGGCTGTGACGAGGCGTCTAGGACCAACGTAGGTACGCTCCACGGCTGCCTTTAGTTGTGGTGGTTAGTCAGGGTACTGCAATCCAGTAGATTCCAACCTCTCTGGTGTATTGCTGTTTTTGCTTGCTTTCCTCAGCTACCAAATCATAACAGTGTTATCTCAGGTTTTTTGTTAATCAGAAGTGTTGGTATTTTTGTCAGGGTTTTTTTGGGTTGCAGTCAGAATTCTTTCCTATACTTTTCTATCTAGACAGAATTGAGCCCCAGTGTTTGCTCATTCTTTTTCTGTCTGTGTTCGTATTTTTTTCTTGTCTAACCGCCATTACATTTTGGGGGCTTCCTATTTCTTTGGGGTTCTGCTACGGGGCAGTTAGTTTTCATCTTTCTGCTTTTAGGTGTAGCTATCTCTCTGGCTGTGACGAGGCATCTAGGATCACCGTAGGTAGGCTCCACGGCTACTTCTAGTGTTGCTGTTAGTTCAGGGTCCTGCAACCCAATAGTTTCCAGCCTCTCTGGTGTATTGCTACTTTGCTATTTTTGCTATTTCTCCTCAGCTACCGAAACATAACAGTATTACCGGCCAAACTGAAATTATATATGATACTCAACAGAAGGGAAAAATAGTAAAAAAGGAAAAAGAAAAAAAGGGAGTTGTCAGAAGTTTTTTTTTCTGTTTGTTGCATTTTTTTCCCTCTTTTTCTCTGGGTACTGAGGAGGAATTTTTTTTTCCTCAATGGAGTTTGCACAGTTGTCCGGCCGTGTGGAGCGGCTTGCCGCTGAGGTTCAGAGTATTGCTACCTATCTTGATAGGTTGTTGGTTGTGGAACCTAGGATCCCCATACCAGATTTATTTTTGGGGGAACGCTCTAAATTTCTGAATTTCAAAAATAACTGTAAGTTGTTTTTTGCCTTAAAGCCTAAGTCCTCAGGGAATGCAGCACAGCAGGTTCAAATTGTCATCTCTCTCCTGCGCGGCGACCCTCAGAATTGGGCTTTTTCCCTGACACCTGGGGATCCTGTTTTGAATGATATTGATGTATTTTTTCAGGCTCTGGGGTTATTGTACGATGAACCTAATGTTACTGATCATCCTGAAAAGACCTTGTTGGCATTAAATCTGGGTCGTGAAGCCACTGAGCTATACTGTCAGAAATTCCGAAAGTGGGCAGTCCTGACCAAATGGAATGATATGCTTTGGCAGCCCTTTTTCGGAAGGGTCTGTCAGAAAATGTAAAGGACGTTATGGTGGGATTCCCTGTTCCCTCTGGTCTCAATGATTCTATGTCTTTAGCTATTCAAATTGACAGACGTTTGCGTGAGCGCAGAGGTATGAGTGAGATAGTGTTGCCTTGTGAGCCAGCTCCTGAGCCCATGCAGTGTGATGGAGTGACTTCTGGGGCTCAGCGTCATGAGTTTCGTATGCGCAATGGGTTATGTTTCTACTGTGGTGATGCCTCTCATGCTATTTCTGTCTGCCCTAAGCGGGGAAGACGTTTTGCGCACTCAGTTGTCTTGGGAAGCGTTCAGACTAAATTTCTGTTGACTGTTACCCTGATTTGCTCCCTGTCCACATTTTCGGCTCAGGATTTTGTTGATTCAGGAGCAGCTATTAACCTGATGGATTTTGACTTTGACAAACGTTGTGGGTTTCCATGATACCCCTGCGGAAGTCTATTCCTTTACTGGGCATTGATTCTACCCCTTTGGGGAGAATAAACCCCGGTTTTCTACTCAGGTGATAATGAGGGTTGAACCAGATCATCAGGAGAGTTGCAAATTTCTGGTGTTGCATAATCTGCATGACATTATTGTACTGGGTTTCCCTTGGTTACAGACTCATAATCCTGTTTTGGATTGGAAATCTGTGTCTGTGACCAGTTGGGGATGCCAATGTGTTAATACTGACACTCCTGTTTTTTCTGCTTCTCCCCAGTCTCAGGATGTCCCTGACTTTTTGACTGATTTTTCGGATGTGTTTAGTGAGAGTAAGTCTGCATCCTTACCTCCTCACAAGAGCTATGATTGCGCTATTGAGTTAGTGCCTGGGGGTAAATTTCCTAAAGGTCGCCTTTTTAATTTATCTGTACCTGAACATGATGCTATGCGATCTTATATCAAGGAGTCATTGGAGAAGGGTCATATCAGACCATCCTCTTCACCCTTGGGCGCCGGTTTTTTCTTTGTGGCCAAAAAGGATGGTTCATTGAGGCCGTGTATTGATTATCACCTCCTGAATAAAATCACTGTTAAATATCAATATCCGTTACCCTTGATTTCTGATCTATTTTCCAGAGTGAAAAGTGCTAGTTGATTTACCAAGCTTGACCTCAGGGGGCGTATAACCTTATTCGTATTAAGCATGGGGATGAATGGAAGACGGCGTTTAATACCCCAGAGGGGCATTTTGAGTACGTAGTGATGCCTTTTGGGCTTACTAATGCCCCTTCTGTCTTCCAATCCTTCATGAATGATATTTTCAGGGATTTTGTGGATAAATTTCTGATAGTTTATTTGGATGATATTTGATTTTTTCCGACTGGGACTCTCATGAGAAACATGTTCGGACTGTGTTCCAGATTTCGAGAGAGAATGTACTGTATGTGAAGGGATCAAAGTGTCTTTTTGGCGTACAGAAGGTCTCACTTCTGGGATTCATTTTGTCTCCGTCTGTTATTGAAATGGACCCGGTCAAGGTTCAGGCCATCTGTGATTGGGTTCAACCTACTTCATTGAAGGCTCTTCAGAGATTTTTGGGTTTTGCTAATTTTTATCGTAAATTTATTGGTAATTTCTTCGGTATTGTTAAACCATTGACTGATTTGACCAAAAAGGGTTCCGATGTGGTGAATTGGCCTCCTGAGGCAGTTTCTGCGTTTCAGGAACTTAAGCAGAGATTCTTTTCTGCTCCTGTTCTACGGCAGCCTGATGTTTCTCTGCCGTTTCAGGTGGAGGTTAATGCCTCTGAGATTGGGACAGGTGCCGTTTTGTCCCAAAGGGATCCAGAGACCTCTAAGAGTAACCCTTGTGCCTTTTTCTCTCTAAAATTTTCTCCAACTGAACGTAATTATGACGTGGGTAATCGGAGTTATTGGCCATGAAGTGGGCCTATGAAGAGTGGAGACATTGGCTGGAGGGAGCCAAACATCAGGTGGTGGTCCTCACGGACCATAAGAACCTGGTTTATCTCGAATCAGCCAAGCAACTTAATCCTAGACAGGCCAGGTGGGCCTTGTTTTTCACACATTTTAATTTTGTGGTTTCTTTTCTTCCGGGCACTAAGAATGTTAAGGCGGATGCCGTCTCGAGGAGTTTCTTTGCAGATTCTCCTGAATTATCTGATCCTGCTGTTATTTTGAAAGAGGGTGTAGTTCTTTCTGCCATCTCACCCAATTTGAGTCTGGCTCTGGAGGGGTGTCAGGAGGATAAACCTGAATGCTGCCCTGTTGGGAAATTGTTTGTCCCACACCAGTGGAAAAAGAGTGTGATGTCTGAGATTCATTGTTTCGCGTTGGCTGGTCATCCCGGTATTTTTGGTACCAGAGACTTGGTGAGTCGGTCCTTTTGGTGGCCTACTTTGTCTCGTGACGTCAGGGCCTTTGTGTAGTCCTGTGGGACTAGCTCTCGTTCCAAGCCTTGCTCTCATTCTAGTGGTTTGTTAATGCCATTACCTGAACCCAAAAGGCCATGGACCCATATTTCTATGGATTTTATTTCCGACCTCCCTGTCTCTCAGAGAATGACCGTTATCTGGGTAATCTGTGATAGGTTTTCCAAGATGATACATCTTGTGCCATTACCTAAGTTGCCTTCCTCCTCCGAATTGGTGCCTTTGTTCTTTCAGCACGCGGTTCGGTTACATGGCATTCCGGAGAACATTGTGTCTGACAGAGGAGTCCAGTTTGTTTCCAGATTTTGGAGGACATTTTGTTCTAAACTTGGTGTTCAGTTATCTTTCTCCTCTGCATTTCACCCTCAGACCAATGGACAAACCAAGAGAACAAACCAGACCTTAGAGTCTTATTTGAGATGTTTTGTGTCTGCTGATCTAGATGACTGGGTCTCTTTTTTGCCTTTGGCTGAGTTTGCTCTTAATAATAGGGCTAGCTCTGCCACCTTGATGTCTCCATTTTTCTGCAATTCTGGGTTTCACCCTCGATTTTCTTCAGGACAGGCAGAGGCTTCTGTCTGTCCGGGGGTTGACTCTATTTTGGAGCGTATGCAGCAGATTTGGGACCAGGTAGTGGAGAGGTTGTCTCTCTCTCAAGAGAAGGCCCAGCGGTTTGCCAATCGGCATAGGACTGATGGTCCTCGTTTTAAATTGGGGGACTTGGTTTGGTTGTCCTCAAGAAATATCCCTATGAAGCTTGCATCTCCAAAATTCAAGCCAAGGTTCATTAGACCTTATAAGATCATGGAAATTATTAATCCGGTTTCCTTCCGTTTGCTTCTTCCAGTGACATTTAAGATCCATAACGTGTTCCACAAGTCCTTATTGAAAAGGTTTGTCGAGCCAGTGGTTCCTATGGCTGCGCCTCCCTACCCTATTTTGGTTGAGGGCATTTTGGAGTATGTGGTTGAGAAAATATTGGATTCTCATTTTGCTAGATGGAAACTCCAGTATTTTGTTAAGTGGAGAGGTTATGGTCAGGAGGACAATTCTTGGGTGTTTGCTTCGGACATCCATGCTGGGAGACTGATCCGTGCCTATCATCGAGCTCATCCTGATCGGCCTGGTTGTGCAGGTGAGGGTTCGGTGACCCCTCCTCAAGAGGGGGGTACTTTTGTGAATACTCTGGAGGCGACTTCTAAGCTGGGGCTCCCTCCGGTGGTTGCCGAGGGTAATGAACTAATTGCTGAATTGCTGTGTGTTACACCAGATACCTGATTTAAGTGGTAAAGATCGTGTTATCTCAGGTTTTTTGTTAATCAGAAGTGTTGGTATTTTTGTGAGGGTTTTTTTGGCTTACAGTCAGAATTCTTTCCTATACTTTTCTATCTAGACAGAATTGGGCCCCAGCGTTTGCTCATTCTATTTTCTGTCTGCGTTCGTATTTTCTTCTTGTCTAACCGCCATTACATGTTTGGGGGCTTCCTATTTCTTTGGGGGTTCTGCTACTGGGCAGTTAGTTTTCATCTTTCTGCCTTTAGGTGTAGCTATCACTCCGGCTGTGACGAGGTGTCTAGGATCACCGTAGGTACGCTCCACGGCTACTTCTAGTGTTGCTGTTAGTTCAGGGTCCTGCAATCCAATAGTTTCCAGCCTCTCTGGTACTGCACCTCAGCCATCCCTATTTGGCATTTATCAGGGCAAATGGTCAGTCCTGCAGTAAGGATACAGTCTAGCACTATGCCCAAGTGTTTAAGATGTTCCTCCCAGGTTGTGCTAAAAATGGCAATGTCATCCAAGTAAGCACAGGCAAAGTCTGACATTGCTCTAACAGTCGATCTACCAGTCTCTGGAAAGTGGCCGGGGCATTTCTCATCCCAAAGGGCATTTCCAGGAACTCAAAAAGCCCAAATGGAGTAATGAAGGCCGAGCGCTCCCGAGTGTCCTCCGTTAGGGGTATCTGCCAGTATCCCTTGCTGAAGTCTAACATGGTCACAAATTGGGCACTGGCCAGACGATCCAATAAATCAGCAATCCTGGGCATGGGGTAAGTATCACTCTTGGTGGCATCATTTAATCGACTGTAATCAATGCAGAATTGTGTTATATCATCCTTCTTGGGGACCAGGACAACAGGAGAGGCCCAAGAACTGTGAGATGGCTGAATAACTCCCAGTCGTTTCATCTCCTCCAGTTCATTCTTTATCATGCCTTGAACAGCCTCTGGAACCCGGTAGGCAGCCTGCTGGATGGGGGTTGTCCGGGGGTTTCCACATGGTGGCTGGTGAGAGTAGTCATCCCTGGCTTGGAGTAGAAAGCAGCAGCCCTCGGCCTTAGTACGGCAAGAATATCGTCCTTTTGTATATCCGATAAATAGGAGCCCAGGGGCACTTGTTCCAGTGATCCTCCTGCTGGGGCGACCTGGAGATGATCGGGGAGATACTCGTTGGCGGCGGCATCACTAGGGGGGTGGCAGACGGCTAGAACAGGCAGAGATCGGTCGTGGTATTTCTTTCAGCATGTTAATGTGGACGGTTTTCTGTGGTCGACCACTAGAGTCCAGGGCAATAACGAAGGTAGTGTCCTTAATTTTCTTGACAACCTGATAAAGACCTTCCCATACTGCTTAAAGCTTGTTGTCAGGGGAAGTAGTAATCATGAGCACTTGTTGTCCTTCCATAAATTTCCGGGTTCTGGCATTACAGTCATACCAGGTTTTTTGTGTGGACTGAGCCATCCGCTGATGTTCTTTAGCCAAGGTAGATAGCTGGGTGAGACGGTCTCTGAACTCAAGAACATAGGGAATGATGGGCATTCCGGTGTCTGAGATATCTCCCTCCAAATGTTCTTTCAGAAGAGTGAGAGGCCCACGGACTTTCTGGCTAAACAGTAGTTCGAAGGGAGAGAACCCTGTGGACTCTTGGGGAGCCTCCCGATAAGCGAAGAGGAGATGTGGCAGGTATTTTTCCCAGTCTTTTTCAACGTCAGCAAAAACCCTCAGCATATTTTTTAGGGTTCCATTAAAGGGTTCACATAGTCCGTTGGTTTGCGGGTGGTATGGGGTGGTGCGAATGGCTCGAACACCACAGGTATGTCATAGGGACTGGACCAGATCTGACATGAACTGAGTGCCTTGATCCGATAATATTTCACTAGGAAACTCTACCCAGGAAAAGATGGTAACAAGTGCCTCGGCTACCTTTACTGCTGTAATACTGGACAGGGCCACAGCTTCAGGATACCGAGTGGCATAGTCCACCACTGTCAGAATATATTTTTCCCCGACCGGCTGGGGTGGGCCAGAGGTCCTATGATGTCGACAGCTACACGTTGAAATGGTTCTTCAATTATGGGCAGGGATACCTTATGTCGAGCTCCTGGATGCCGCATTCGCTGGCACACATCGCAGGTGCGGCAATAATGGGCTACTGACTGCGAGATGCCAGGCCAGTGAAAACTTTAGGTGAGTCTCTTTTCAGTCCTTTTCCTCCCTTGATGCCCAGCCAAGGGGATGTCATGGGCCAGTTGGACTAGCTGTGCCCTGTACTTCTGAGGGACAATGAGTTGCCTGGTCGTTGTGTCAGGGTTGCCCTTGTCACTGGCTTTTGTTACACGATAATACAGTCTTTTTTCTCGAGTGAAGGCATCCCCATTATCTCCCAAGCGCCCAGTTTGTGCCCTTAACCTAAGTGCTGCTAAGGTAGTGTCACTCTCTATTTCTCTCTTAAACTCCTCTCTATCCCAAGGCTCTCCCAATGTAGTAGCAGGAATGTGTTGCTTACCAACTCTAATGCAGTTCGTGGTGGTTGCTCCTCGGTGAGGTCCGGACGTTGTAGTGCTTGAAGTGCCTGTAGTCGGGTAACTGCTCCCACAAATTGGCACTGTAACTCCCCAATGTTGTTTCCAAGGAGGATATCGGCAGGAAGTCCTCCCATAACTCCAATCCAACACAGATTTTCTCCACAACCATAATCCAAATGCACAGAAGCTCGCTGCATATATTTGCGGGTACCCCCCGACCAGGACAATAGGAATTCCCGGGCCCTGGTGAATTGCCTCGGGTCGAACCACACGGGGGTCAGCGATAGTCAGAAATGCCTCTAAATCCTGACACTTTGTATCCATCAATTAAGACATCCTGCAGGTGGCTTTGCCATTGCTCTGGTTAGCTAAAAGACAAAGGCCGGAGTCCGTACACTCCAGGAGGGGTATCTATGGTGCCGTGGTCGGTGGTCCACTCTGGTGGGGGTGGTGGTAGCTCTTCCTCAGGCAGGATGGAGTGCACAAGATGCACTGGACGAGGTGGGGCTGCGTGGGGCTCCCTCCGAATCCTTGAGGGACAGCAGGATTGCAAATCCCCAGGTTGCCCACACCCATAACATCTCTCTGTGATACCCCCACGTCGTGGTCAGAACTGTTGGGGCCCAGGATTGTGAGGCGTGATTGTCATTGGCCTGCGACTAGGTGAAAGGGCAGATATAATCGGAGGGGGCCGAGGTGCAGGAGCAGGCTGTAGTTTATTGTCCAGAAGCCCCCTCCATTGCGGTTGTATAGTAAGGGCATCATCAACCAGGGCTGCAGCTCTATTAACGGTACATGGCGTGTGCTTCTGGACCCATTCCTGTACTTCTGCGGA
>JARQOD010004271.1:0-56391 GCA_033576555.1 Oophaga sylvatica | reverse complement strand
CATTTGGAGAGACCCTGTGTGCCTAAACATTGGAGCTCCCCCACAAGTGACCCCATTTTGGAAACTAGACGCCCTAAGGAACTTATCTAGATGCATAGTGAGCACTTTGAACCCCCAGGTGTTTCACAGAAGTTTATAACGCAGAGCCGTGAAAATAAAAAATCATTTTTTTTTCTCAAAAAATGATTTTTTAGCCTACTGTTTTTTATTTTCACAATGGTTACAGGAGAAATTGGACCCCAAAAGTTGTCCAGTTTCTCCTAAATACGCTAGTACCCCATATGTGGGGGGAACCACTATTTGGGCACACGTCAGGGCTCGGAAGGGATGTAGTGACGCTTTGAAATGCCGACTTGATGGAATGGTCTGCGGGCATCTTGTTACGTTTGCAGAGCCCCTGATGTGCCTAAACAGTAGAAACTCCCCACAAGTGACCCCATTTTGGAAACTAGACCCGGCAAAGAACTTATCTAGATGTGTGGTGAGCACTTTGAACCCCCAAGGGCTACACAGAAGTTTATAACGCCCGGGCATGAAAATAAAAAAAATCATATTTTTTCCACAATCAGGATTTTTTAGTCCCCAATTTTTTTATTTTCCCAAGGGTAACATGAGAAATTAGACCCCAAAAGTTGTTGTCCAATTTGTCCTGAGTATGCTGATATCCCATATGTGGGAGAAAACTACTGTATGGGCACACGTCGGGGCTCGGATGGGAAGTAGTGACGTTTTGAAATGCCCACTTGATGGAATGGTCTTCGGGCGTCATGTTACGTTTGCAGAGTCCCTGATGTGCCTAAACAGTAGAAACTCCCCACAAGTGACCCCATTTTGGAAACTAGATCCCCCAAGGAACTCCTATAGATGTGTGATAAGCACTTTGAATCTCCAAGTCCTTCACAGAAGTTTATAACGCAGAGCCGTGAAAATATAAAATCATTTTTTTTCCACAAAAATAATTTTTAGTCCCCAATTTTTTTTCCCAATGTTAACAGGAGAAATTAGAACCCCCAAAGTTGTTGTGCAATTTTTCCCGAGTACGCTGATACCTCATATGTGGGGATAAACCACTGTTTGGGCATACGTCGGGGCTTGGAATAAAGGGAGCACTGTTTGACTTTTTGAACGCAAAATTTGCAGGAATCAATGGTGGCGCCATGTCGCTTATGGAGACCCCCTGATGTGCCTAAATAGTGGAAACCCCTCAATTCTAACTCCAACCCTAACCCCAACACACCCCTAACCCCAACCCTAACCCCTACACACACCTAACCCTAATACAAACCCTAATCATAACCCTAACCCCAACACACCCCTAAGCCTAATCCCAACTCTAACCATAAATCTAACTACAAGCCTAACCCTAATTCCAACCCTAACCCTAATTCCAACCCTAACCCAAATTCCAACCCTAACCGTAATTCTAACCTTAACCCTAATGCTAACCCTAAGGCTGGGTTCATATTGCGTTTTACCAGCCCGTTCAACACGTAGCGTTGACCGGCTGGTAACGGTATAGCATAACGCGATCGCGTTATGCTATACCCGCTAGCGCAGATGAATCAGCAGATAATCAGCCGCGGATCCGCAGCAAAATCCGCCGCGGATCAGCAGCGAAATCCGCCGTGGATCAGCAGCGAAATCCGCCGCGGATCCGCAGCGAAATCAGTCGCGGATCCGCAGCGAAATCAGTCGCGGATCCGCAGCGAAATCAGTCGCGGATCAGCAGCGAAATCCGCCGCGGATCAGCAGCGAAATCAGCTGCGGATCTGCAGCGAATCAGCAGCGAAATCCGCCGCGGATCAGCAGCGAAATCAGCCGCGGATCAGCAGCGAAATCAGCCGCGGATCAGCAGCGAAATCAGCCGCGGATCAGCAGCGAAATCAGCCGCGGATCAGCAGCTAAATCAGCCGCGGATCAGCAGCTAAATCAGCCGCGGATCAGCAGCGAAATCCGCCGCGGATCAGCAGCGAAATCCGCCGCGGATCAGCAGCGAAATCCGCCGATGATCAGCAGCGAAATCCGCCGCAGATCCGCAACGAAATCAGTCGCGGATCCGCAGCGAAATCAGTCTCGGATCCGCAGCGAAATCAGTCGCGGATCCGCAGCGAAATCAGTCGCGGATCCGCAGCGAAATCAGTCGCGGATCAGCAGCGAAATCCGCCGCGGATCAGCAGCGAAATCAGCCGCGGATCAGCAGCAAAATCAGTCGCGGATCAGCAGCGAAATCCGCCGTGGATCAGCAGCGAAATCAGCCGGGATCCGCAGCGAAATCCGCTGCGGATTCGCAGCGAATCAGCAGCAAAATCAGTCGCGGATCAGCAGCGAAATCCGCCGTGGATCAGCAGCGAAATCAGCCGCGGATCCGCAGCGAAATCCGCCGCGGATCAGCAGCGAAATCCGCCGCGGATCAGCAGCGAAATCAGCCGCGGATCAGCAGCGAAATCAGCAGCGAATCCGCCGATGATCAGCAGCGAAATCCGCCGCAGATCCGCACGAAATCAGTCGCGGATCCGCAGCGAAATCAGTCTCGGATCCGCAGCGAAATCAGTCGCGGATCCGCAGCGAAATCAGTCGCGGATCCGCAGCGAAATCAGTCGCGGATCAGCAGCGAAATCCGCCGCGGATCAGCAGCGAAATCAGCGCCGGATCAGCAGCAAAATCAGTCGCGGATCAGCAGCGAAATCCGCCGTGGATCAGCAGCGAAATCAGCCGCGGATCCGCAGCGAAATCCGCTGCGGATTCGCAGCGAATCAGCAGCAAAATCAGTCGCGGATCAGCAGCGAAATCCGCCGTGGATCAGCAGCGAAATCAGCCGCGGATCCGCAGCGAAATCCGCCGCGGATCAGCAGCGAAATCCGCCGCGGATCAGCAGCGAAATCAGCCGCGGATCAGCAGCGAAATCAGCAGCGAAATCCGCCGCGGATCAGCAGCGAAATCCGCTCGGATCAGCAGCGAAATCAGCCGCGGATCAGCAGCGAAATCCGCCACACGTTGCGGATTTTGCTGCGGATCCGCGACGTATTTTGCTGCGGATCCGCAACGTATTTTGCTGCGGATCCGCGGCGGATTTCGCTGCTGATCCGCGGCGGATATCGCTGTGCATCCGCGGCTGATTTCGCTGCTGATCCGCCGCGGATCAGCAGCGAAATCCGCCGCGGATCCGCAGCAAAATCCGCAACGTGTGCACAGGGCTCAATAGGAAAAAAAAAAAAAAATCTTTATTTTTTTTTATTTGTCCCTACCTATGATAAAGGGGGGGTTCATTTACTTTTTTTTTATTTTGATCACTGTGACAGTTTATCACAGTGATCAGAATAAATTTTTGGACACTGGGGCCGCACTGCGCATGCGCCGGCCGGCGGGCGCACTGCGCATGCGCCCGCCATTTTCCAAGATGGCGGCGCCCATGAAGAGGCCCGGGCGGACACCGGGACCGATCCAGGGACATCGGTGGATCGGGAGAGGTGAGTAGGGTGGTCGGAAGGTTAGGGGGGGGGATCGGAAGGTGGGGGCAGCGGAGCAAAGGAGGAGGGGAGCTGTTAGTGACGGCGGTGACCGATCGCTGCCATCTTTCGGTGGCGGCGGCCGATCGCCGCCGTGACTACGTGTGGGGGGTCAGGTCTCGGTGTCCAGACATGGCAGATGCTATTGCAGCATCGGCCATGGCTGGATTGTAATATTTCACCAATTAAATTGGTGAAATATTACAGATTGCTCTGATTGGCTGTTTCACTTTTAACAGCCAATCAGAGCGATCGTGGCCATGGGGGGGTTAAGCCAACCCCCCTGTGGTGAAGCACAAAGGGTCCTGTAACTGCGGGTCGGGTGACCTTTGAGTGACCCTGGTCTCCTGGCCCGCAGGAACGGGATCCTTTCATGACACAGGGTATGCGTCATAGGTCGGATTGGCACCGACTTTCATGACGCATACGCTGTGTCAAAGGTCGGGAAGGGGTTAAAAAAAATTAATTGGTCCAAAATCTTCCACCTCCACATTTATACCAGGAATGGCATTAAAATCTGGGATGAATGGAGTAGCCGAATCTGAAGCCTCCGATCTGGGAAATGCTACATCAAGAGGCAAAGCCCCTTGGACATTGGTGTGCCCCAATTCACGAGCACTAGGGACAGCGCTAGTACTGGGCATTGTTCCCTGAGCTGGAGACATTTCTCCAGAAGCGCTATTTGTCCTTCTTGTTGTACGTGTGAGGATGGACCAGAATCACTGCTCATTTCTGAGCTATCACTGTCGCTGCTACTAAAGCCCTTGAAATCCACATCTCCATCTGACACTGCACTTTCTTCACTGTCAGAACATAAAAGAGCATAAAGGGTATGCCACACTAAACAATATCGCTAACAGGATCGCTAAAAAACGTCACTATTTAGCGATCCCGTTAGCGATGTTGTTCAGTGCGGCATCTGCCAGCGACGAGCTTCCTGCTGTGATCTCGCTCGTCGCTGGAATCGTTCCGGACCCTATTTTCTCGTCGGCGCTCCCGCTGGGTAAGTATATATCGCTAGTGTGGCACCTTTTCTTAGCGATTTAGCGGTACTTTTGTACCGCTAAAGTCGTTAAGAAGATCGCTAACGGCGATAGCGTCGTTAACTATATCGCTAAATGTGGCCGCACTTAGCGATATAGAAACAATCCCGCTAGCGATCGCATTAGTATGCGTCGTTATTGTGATCGCTAGCGGGATTGTTTAGTGTGGCAGTACCTTCAGCCTCCTCTGCATTATAATACTGACGGCCATTATATTCTTTTTTTTTTTTTTTTTCGGAAATACAAAACTCTGACGTGACCAAATTATTGGGGAGACAATTGAGAAAAGCCTAATTCTATAGCCTAACCCTAACTTTAGAATAAACGCTAACTTTAGCTTAACAGTAACCCTAACTAGCCCCAACATTAACCCTAACTATAACACTAACCCTAACTATAGCACTAACCCTAACCTGCCTTATCTGTTTTTCTTACTTTATAACAGGATCGGTGATGACACAGCTGTTGGCAGCAGCACTTGTGACACTGTTTCTCCTCTAATCTCTCACTGACAGGAGATCTGAGGAGAAACAGCGTTTTTATGAGGCAGATCGCCCGGGAAAGTTCATTGCTACAACAAACTTTCCTAGTGATTTATCTCATTGGCTGGTGTGACGCTGACATCATCAGGACCTGAACCAATCAGGTCTCGATGAGGTCGGGGGTCACAGGAAGCTTTGTGTGCCGGAATCCCCTCATTATAAGGTACGTGCGGGTCCTGATGAGCACAAAACCTCTGACCGCAGACAAACGTTGGCACTGCACAAAGCCCTGCTAGCGCCGACATTTATCTACCGTTGGCGGTCACAAAACGGTTAAATTAAGGGTACCATCATTTCTGTCCAGGCCTATTTCATGAGTTTTATTTTTTATAAATTCTGTGGAAGCATGGCTGAAAAGCAATGTCTGACTTTCATCTGTTCATTTTCACAGATTTTTAATTTATTATTACTTTTGTCAGATTCCTGTTATTTCTCTCTCTCTCTCGACATGCGCACACTACATTTCTCCAGTTCAAAAGTTCAGGTCGGATCAGGCTAAAAACCGGATCCGTTGCATCAGTTTTTTCGCAATCAGTGCTGGATCCGTCTTTTTACAAATTGGACGGATTGTGCCTGACGGCGAAAAACGGATGTGTGAAGGAGGCCTTAGACTGTGAACTGTCATTGTCTTGGTAAATAATTACAGTTTATTACATAGCTTGCCATTTTTATGGACAGTTTAAGTAGAAATATTCAAACATAAAACTCAAGGATATTTTATTAAAAAATAATAGTTTTTTTTATCTTAGCAGATGACTGTACCAGGAGATCAGAGGGACAGCTGACATCTTCAATTTCTAAATCAGATGATCTTGAGATCCTACAAGATACAACTGAAGTGAATGCCATTACTCCACATACATCATCATCCATTCACAGCAAAGATCTGTCATCTGATCCTATGAAACAGGTCCCGTCTTCTGATTCATTACTGACAACTAAGGAAAATCAAGTCACAAAAGAGGCATTAAAAAACAAACTGCTCCTAAAGCAAAGAAGTCATTTTCATGTTCAGAATGTGGGAAATGTTTTACCTGGAAATCAGATTTGGTTACTCACCAAATAACTCACACAGGGGAGAAGCCTTTTTCATGTTCAGAATGTGGGAAATGTTTTGCAAGTAAATCACTGCTTGTTACTCACCATAGAACTCACACAGGGGAAAAGCCTTTTTCATGTTCAGAATGTGGGAAATGTTTTAACCAGAAAGGGAATCTTGTTACACACCAAATAACTCACGCAGGGGAGAAGCCTTTTTCATGTTCAGAATGTGGGAAATGTTTTAACCAGAAAGGGAATCTTGTTACACACCAAATAACTCACGTAGGAGAGAAGCCTTTTTCATGTTCAGAATGTGGGAAATGTTTTAACCAGAAAGGGAATCTTGTTACACACCAAATAACTCACGCAGGGGAGAAGCCTTTTTCATGTTCAGAATGTGGGAAATGTTTTAACCAGAAAGGGAATCTTGTTACACACCAAATAACTCACGTAGGAGAGAAGCCATTTTCCTGTTTAGAATGTGGGAAATGTTTTTCCCAGAAATGGCATCTTGTTAGCCACCAGAGAACTCACACAGGAGAGAAGCCTTTTTCATGTTCAGAATGTGGGAAATGTTTTGCAAGGAAATCATATTTGCTTAATCACCAGAGAACTCACACAGGGGAGAAGCCTTTTTCCTGTTCAGAATGTGGGAAATGTTTTACCCATAAAGTGAATCTTGTTAGACATCAGAGCTGTCACACAGGGGAGAAGCTTTTTCATTTTCTTAATGTGGGAAATATTTTACTTGGAAATCAACTGTTAATAAACATCAGAGATGTCACATAGGGGAGAAGTCTTTTTTATGTTCATAATGTTGGAATAGTTTTAACCAAAATTGAATCTTCTTAAATGAGTTGTCTAGAGAGTTGAGCGAAACAGGTCGGGCTCATTTGAAAAATGGCCGACTTTCCTAAAGTCGAGTTTCACCGACCGAAACCCGACCATAGCGAGAGGTCGGCCTTGTGTTCGGCGACTTTATCGCACAAGTCGGTTTTCCCATAATGCTAAAAGCGCCATATCTCTTCCAATGATGAAGGACGCAGACTGTGGGCAACGTGATGACGCGCGCAGCCGCCACCACCACCACCATCTTATTGAAGGGCATTGCAGTGATTGGCTGGCATTCTGTGGCGTCACAGTGCCTATAAAACGCCCTCACTGCCGACCGCCATTTTACTTCAGCCGATCTTAGCGTAGGGAGAGGTTGTTGCTGCTTGTTCTCAGCAGGGAGAGCTTTAGGAATTGTCCAAAAAGCGAAATCTGTGCCTGTGCTGATATGGCGATTGTGCTGTACACTTAGTGTGCAGTCACAGTGGAGGATTTTTGTGTAAGCAACAGCACTGGTTCTTAGGCTGCCTGCCACTGACAGGGGAGGAATTGATATTGTGGAACAGCAGAGCTGATTATTAGTCTGCACTCTGCCTGCCAGTGACAGGGGAGGAATTGATATCGTGGAGCAGCAGAGCTGATTATTAGTCTGCACTCTGCTGTGTGCCAGTGACAGGGAAGGAATTGGTAGTGTGGAGCAGCAGAGCTGATTATTAGTCTGCACTCTGCTGTTTGCCAGTGAGAGGAGAGGAATTGGTAGTGTGGAGCAGCAGAGCTGATTATTAGTCTGCACTCTGCTGTTTGCCAGTGACAGGTGAGGAATTGATATTGTGGAGCAGCAGAGCTGATTATTAGTCTGCACTCTGCTGTGTGCCAGTGACAGGGAAGGAATTGGTAGTGTGGAGCAGCAGAGCTGATTATTAGTCTGCACTCTGCTGTTTGCCAGTGAGAGGGGAGGAATTGGTAGTGTGGAGCAGCAGAGCTGATTATTAGTCTGCACTCTGCTGTTTGCCAGTGAGAGGGAGAGGAATTGGTAGTGTGGAGCAGCAGAGCTGATTATTACATATCAAAAAACTGACCGTCACATCCAAACATAGATCCAGTGTGAACAGGTGCTAAACCTAGAGTCAACAACTCATCCAAAAATAGCACATGTAGCGCTATAGTGCAAACACAAAGTATTGCATCACTGTAGAGAATATAGTTGGAAGCAGCGATATATGCAAATTATTGCATACTGCTAGAATATGAATTGAGAGTCTTAGCATGATGCCAATTATTGTCCTATGCCTCCTGCTGTTAGCCAATAAGATCGTAGAAGTCGTTGCATGGGAACATATGAATCCTCTCTTCAGACTAAAATCTACATCTCTGTGGAGGGGTAATGAACCTGGTGTAATTAAAATAGCCTGTGACCAACAGGTGGAGTGCTCAGGTAGAAGGTAAATGAATACATATAAAAAACTGACCAGCATATCCAAACATAGATCCAGTGTGAACAGGTGCTAAACCTAGAGTCACCAACTCAAGCACATACAAGAAAAAAAGGTAGCACACTGTAGCGCTATAGCTTGCAAACATGAAATATGAAAAATGAATTTCATCACTGCCTTAGAAATATGAAAAATTGAGAAGTCTTAGCGCATAAGATGGCCAAATTATGTGTACCTGATAGCCACGTTAAGGCTCTTCTCGTATATCCGGTCCTAACTAATGCCAATCCTCGCTTAGAAAAGTCTGCATGGGAACATATGAATCCTCTCTTCAGACTAAAATCTACATCTCTGTGGAGGGGTAATGAACCTGGTGTAATTAAAAAGCCTGTGACCATCAGGTGGAGTGCTCAGGTAGAAGGTAAATGAATACATATCAAAAAACTGACCGGCACATCCAAACATAGATCCAGTGTGAACAGGTGCTAAACCTAGAGTCACCAACTCATGCACATACAAGAAAAAAAGGTAGCACACTGTAGCGCTATAGCTTGCAAACACGAAATATGAAAAATGAATTGCATCACTGCCTTAGAAATATGAAAAATTGAGAAGTCTTAGCGCATAAGATGGCCAAATTATGTGTACCTGATAGCCACGTTAAGGGCTCTTCTCGTATATCCGGTCCTAACTAATGCCAATCCTCGCTTAGAAAAGTCTGCATGGGAACATATGAATCCTCTCTTCAGACTAAAATCTACATCTCTGTGGAGGGGTAATGAACCTGGTGTAATTAAAAAGCCTGTGACCATCAGGTGGAGTGCTCAGGTAGAAGGTAAATGAATACATATCAAAAAACTGACCGGCACATCCAAACATAGATCCAGTGTGAACAGGTGCTAAACCTAGAGTCACCAACTCATGCACATACAAGAAAAAAAGGTAGCACACTGTAGCGCTATAGCTTGCAAACACGAAATATGAAAAATGAATTGCATCACTGCCTTAGAAATATGAAAAATTGGGAAGTCTTAGCGCATAAGATGGCCAAATTTTGCGTACCTGATAGCCATGTTAAGGCTCTACTCGTATATCAGGTCCTAACTAATGCCAATCCTCGCTTAGAAAAGTCTGTCTGCATGGGAACATATGAATCCTCTCTTCAGACTAAAATCTACATCTCTGTGGAGGGTAATGAACCAGGTGTAATTAAAAAGCCTGTGACCATCAGGTGGAGTGCTCAGGTAGAAGGTAAATGAATACATATCAAAAAACTGACCAGCACATCCAAACATAGATCCAGTGTGAACAGGTGCTAAACCTAGAGTCACCAACTCATGCACATACAAGAAAAAAAGGTAGCACACTGTAGCGCTATAGCTTGCAAACACGAAATATGAAAAATGAATTGCATCACTGCCTTAGAAATACGAAAAATTGAGAAGACTTAGCGCATAAGATGGCCAAATTATGTGTACCTGATAGCCACGTTAAGGCTCTTCTCGTATATCAGGTCCTAACTAATGCCAATCCTCGCTTAGAAAAGTCTGTCTGCATGGGAACATATGAATCCTCTCTTCAGACTAAAATCTACATCTCTGTGGAGGGGTAATGAACCTGGTGTAATTAAAAAGCTTGTGACCATCAGGTGGAGTGCTCAGAGAGAAGGTAAATGAATACATATCAAAAAACTGACCAGCACATCCAAACATAGATCCAGTGTGAACAGGTGCTAAACCTAGAGTCACCAACTCATGCACATACAAGAAAAAAAGGTAGCACACTGTAGCGCTATAGCTTGCAAACACGAAATATGAAAAATGAATTGCATTACTGCTTTAGAAATATGAAAAATTGAGAAGTCTTAGCGCATAAGACGGCCAAATTATGTGTACCTGATAGCCACGTTAAGGCTCTTCTCGTATATCAGGTCCTAACTAATGCCAATCCTCGCTAAGAAAAGTCTGTCTGCATGGGAACATATGAATCCTCTCTTCAGACTAAAATCTACATCTCTGTGGAGGGGTAATGAACCAGGTGTAATTAAAAAGCCTGTGACCATCAGGTGGAGTGCTCAGGTAGAAGGTAAATGAATACATATCAAAAAACTGACCAGCACATCCAAACATAGATCCAGTGTGAACAGGTGCTAAACCTAGAGTCACCAACTCATTCACATACAAGAAAAAAAGGTAGCACACTGTAGCGCTATAGCTTGCAAACACAAAATATGAAAAATGAATTGCATCACTGCCTTAGAAATATGAAAAATTGAGAAGACTTAGCGCATAAGATGGCCAAATTATGTGTACCTGATAGCCAAGTTAAGGCTCTTCTCGTATATCAGGTCCTAACTAATGCCAATCCTCGCTTAGAAAAGTCTGTCTGCATGGGAACATATGAATCCTCTCTTCAGACTAAAATCTACATTCTGTGGAGGGTGTATTGAACCAGGTGTAATTAAAAAGCCTGTGACCATTCAGGTGGAAGTGCTCAGGTAGAAGGTAAATGAATACATATCAAAAAACTGACCAGCACATCCAAACATAGATCCAGTGTGAACAGGTGCTAAACCTAGAGTCACCAACTCATGTACATACAAGAAAAAAAGGTAGCCACTGTAGCGCTATAGCTTGCAAACACAAATATGAAAAATGAATTGCATTACTGCTTAGAAATATGAAAAATTGAGAAGTCTTAGCGCATAAGATGGCCAAATTATGTGTACCTGATAGCCAGTTAAGGCTCTTCTCGTATATCAGGTCCTAACTAATGCCAATCCTCGCTTAGAAAAGTCTGTCTGCATGGGAACATATGAATCCTCTCTTCAGACTAAAATCTACATCTCTGTGGAGGGTGTAGCGTCGGTGTCCCTGCCCTCTGCCAGGCAGGGACGCTGTTCCCCTGCGACAGCGTTCTCTGCCAGGCAGGGACGTCGGTCCCCTTACCCGCGCTCAGCGTCCTCCTTCCGCCCTGCTGGGGCCGCGCGCTCCTTCACTGCTTCTGGACTTAGGGCGTGCGCCCGCGCGCTCCCCCGCTCTTAAAGGGGCCGCGCGCATTTTTCAAAAGGTCCCCGGCCAATGCCGGAGGACTCCACCCTATATAAAGTACTTCCTCCCTAATGGAGGTGCCCGAGCAATGTTGTTGTTGCACTGTTTAACTCTGCTTCAGCCCTCAGGGTCCGTTACCAGTTACCTGCCTGTTTCCTGCCAGTTTGCTTTCTGCTACCTGCCCGCTAGCCTGCCTGGAGGTTCGGCCGTCACATGCGGTGACCATCGGCAATTCCAGAGACTCTCGCCTGCTCACTTGGGGGCGCTCATCTGCCATCTGCCTGCAAGCCTGCCTGGAGGTTCGGCCGTCACATGCGGTGACCATCGGCAATTCCAGAGACTCTCGCCTGCTCACTTGGGGGCGCTCATCTGCCATCTGCCTGCAAGCCTACCTGGAGGTTCGGCCATCACCTGCGGTGTCCATCGGCTATTCCAGAGACTCTCGCCTGCTCACTTGGGGGCGCTCATCTGTCATCTGCCTGCTAGCCTACCGGGAGGCTCCACCATCTCAGGTCGTATATACCTGTCTATTCAGAGACTGCCCCGGCCCCTTGCCTGCCTGCTTATCCAGAGACTGCCCCGATCACATGCCGTGACTACCTGCCCGTCTACCCAGAGACTGCCCCGGTCACTTGCCGTGACTACCTGCCTGTCTACTCAGAGACTGCCACGGTCACTTGCCGTGACTACCTGCCTGTCTACCCAGAGACTGCCCCGGTCACTTGCCGTGACCACCCGCCTGTTTATCCAGAGACTGCCCCGGTCACTTGCCGTGACCTCCCACCTGTCTATCCAGAGACTGCCCCGGTCACTTGCCGTGACCTCCCACCTGTCTGTCCAGAGACTGCCCCTGTCACTTGCAGTGACTTCCTGTCCGTCTCCCCGGGCGCCACCCGCTCCTTTACAAGGAAAGCCTCCTTGTATAATAAAGCTCAGAGGTTCCGCCTCCCAGACCCGTTACAGTTTGCTCGGGCCATGGAACCCGGTGGCACCCAAACTCCCTCGCTCTCTGACCTGTGTCATGAACTGTCTCGTCAGAGGTCTCAACAGGAGTCCATCCTGGGTCACCTGCGGAATGTTAATTCCCGCCTGGACACCCTGACTACTTCACCAGCAACCACCGCGGGCGCCATGACTCGCAATCCGGCAGTTCCGCTGCTTACCAATTCCGTGGTTTCCGTTCCTGGACCTCGACTTTCAGCTCCTCCTCGGTTTGGAGGCGACCCTGCTCTGGCTCGGGGTTTCATTAACCAGTGCACCCTGCATTTTGAACTCCTGGCACACCAGTTTAACTCTAACCGGGCCAAAATTGCCTTCATCATGTCCCATCTCACCGGAGAGGCCCTGGCCTGGCTAAATCCTCTTTGGGAGAGAGAGGATCCTCTGGTGTCTGACCTGTCTGCTTTTCTCTCAGCCTTCCGGAAGGTATTCGACGAACCCGGACGGAAGACCTCCTCTGCATCTTCTCTGCTGCGTCTCCGTCAGGGAAGTCTCACCGTGGGTCAATATGCCATACGGTTCCGTACCCTTGCCTCGGAGTTAGCTTGGGATAATGACGCTCTGATTTCTGTCTTCTGGGAGGGTCTATCCGGCCGTATTAAAGATGAACTTGCCGGTCGGGACATTCCAACCTCTCTCGATGACCTAATAACTCTTGCCAATCGAATTGATATGCGGTTCCAGGAGCGCGCTAAAGAGGTCACCCGTGAGAGAAGGTTTCCTCGTCTAGCTCCCTCTTTTCAGAGACCTGTAATTCCTTCCGTTTCTCCTCAGGTACACTCTTCTGAGCCTATGCAAGTCGACCAGACCAAGATGGTCAAAGCCCGTCAGGATTTACGCCGTACCGAGGGGAGTTGCTTCTACTGTGGCAGTAAGGAGCACTGGATCCGTACCTGCCCAGAGAGGTCGGGAAACGCCTGTGTCTAGGTTCGCTCGGAGAGGTCCACCTAGACAAAAATAAATCCTCTTCATCTCTGCTGCTGTCAGTCTCAATTCTCCTCGGTGAGAACCGTTATTTCGAACTAGCCCAACTTGATTCTGGAGCAGCCGGGAATCTTGTTTCACAGGCTCTAGTGGAAAAATATCGCATTCCTACCAAACCTCTGGTTGAACCAGTATCTGTTGCTGCTGTGGATGGGGGTCTCCTACCACGTCCCATCCAACTTATCACTGAAGCCATAACCCTGCAGGTGGGAATGCTGCATTCTGAGAGCATTTCGTTTCATGTTCTGCCTGGACTCTCGCACGCTTTCTTACTAGGTCTGCCTTGGCTCCAAAAGCATGCACCCGTGCTCGACTGGCAGACTGGAGAGATCCTTCGCTGGGGACAGGACTGTCATAAAACTTGTTTGGTTCCTGTTCATCCTGTCCGTCCTTCTCCTACACCAACTAATCTACCAGGGCTCCCGATTCCATATTGGTCATTCGCTGATGTCTTTAATAAAAAGGAAGCAGAGACATTACCCCCTCACAGACCGTATGATTGCCCGATCGACCTGCTACCCGGTACTACGCCTCCCCGTGGGCGTATTTACCCTTTGTCCGCTGCTGAGACCAGGTCGATGTCCGAATATATCGAGGAGAATTTGGCCAAGGGATTCATCCGGAAATCCACCTCCCCAGCGGGAGCAGGTTTCTTCTTCGTAAAAAAGAAAGACGGCTCTCTCCGTCCCTGTATTGACTACAGAGGCCTAAATTCGATCACGGTGAAGAATAAGTACCCTCTTCCGCTCATTCCAGAATTGTTTGATCGTCTGAAGGGGGCTAGAATCTTCACCAAACTGGATCTTCGTGGGGCATATAACCTGGTCCGTATCCGTCGGGGAGATGAATGGAAGACGACATTCAACACCCGGGACGGCCACTATGAGTATTTGGTGATGCCCTTTGGTCTCTGTAATGCTCCAGCAGTCTTTCAGGAGTTGGTCAATGACATCTTCCGGGACCTTCTCTACTCCTGCGTTGTGGTGTACCTAGACGATATCTTGGTCTTCTCTCCGGATCTCCAGTCTCACCGGAGGGATGTTCGTCAGGTTCTGCTCAGGCTCAGGCAGAATCACCTCTTCGCCAAATATGAGAAGTGCCTCATTGAGCAGACCTCGCTTCCGTTTTTGGGCTACATCATTTCTCAAACAGGCCTACGAATGGATCCGGAGAAACTGTCTGCCATTGAGAAATGGCCCCGACCGGAAGGGTTGAAAGCCATTCAGCGGTTCCTGGGATTCGCCAATTATTACCGTCTTTTCATACCGCACTTCTCTTCCCGGACTGCTCCAATCTCCGCGCTCACCCGCAAGGATGCTAATCCCAAACAGTGGACGCCCGAAGCAGAGGAGGCCTTTCTTTCTTTAAAACAGGCCTTCTCTTCCGCTCCAGTGCTGCATCGCCCGGACGGCAACAAGCAGTTCTTCCTGGAGGTGGACGCTTCCTCTTCTGGAGCCGGAGCGGTACTTACTCAAAAATCTTCATCCGGGAGGATGGTATCTTGCGGCTTCTTCTCCAAACTCTTCTCTTCTGAGCGCAATTACTCCATAGGAGACCGAGAGTTATTGGCCATCAAGCTGGCATTGGAGGAGTGGCGTTACCTACTCGAGGGGGCTCTTCATCCGGTAATCATTTACACTGACCACAAAAATCTGGCTTACCTCCAGCATGCCCAGAGACTTAACCCTCGCCAAGCCCGGTGGTCCTTGTTTTTTGCCCGCTTTGATTTTCTCTTACATTTTCGCCCGGCCGACAAGAACATCAAGGCGGACGCCTTGTCCCGGTCCTTCCTGGTGTCGGATCTCGAGGAGGAACCTAAACATATCATCGATCCCGCCAGAGTGATGCAGGTGGCTCCCGTGAGTCTAAATCATCTCCCTCCTGGCAAGACGTTCGTATCGGTAACCGATCGGGAGAGAATCCTACACTGGGGTCATTCGTCTAAACTAGCTGGCCACGCTGGTCAGAAAAAGACCCTCCAGCTCATTACTCGGCATTACTGGTGGCCTACCCTTCACAAGGACGTAATAGACTTTCTTTCTGCCTGTGTCTCCTGTGCCCGCAACAAAGTTCCGAGACACCTGCCTGCCGGCCGTCTTCTTCCGCTTCCTGTACCCGCTGCTCCCTGGCAGCATATAGCCATGGACTTCATAACAGATCTGCCCATCTCTGCCGGTTGTACGGTCATTTGGGTGGTCGTTGACCGATTTTCCAAGATGGCTCACTTCATTCCCCTGCCAGGACTTCCGTCTGCACCCGAGTTGGCTAAAGAATTTATCCGCCACATCTTCCGTCTTCATGGTCTGCCTCATCACATTGTGTCGGATCGTGGGGTACAGTTCACCTCACGTTTCTGGAGAGCCACTTGTAAATTGCTAGACGTCACCTTGGATTTCTCCTCCGCTTACCACCCGCAGTCCAATGGACAAGTCGAGCGAATCAATCAGAATCTGACCAGTTATCTCCGGCACTTCGTTAATGCCCACCATTCTGACTGGGTGGATCTCCTGCCTTGGGCCGAATTCTCTTACAACAATCACGAGAGCGAATCTTCCTCCAAATCTCAGTTTTTTGTAGTCTTCGGTCAACACCCTCGGATCCCTGTTCCTGTCTCCATCTCTGTGGACAATCCAGCTGCGGAATCTCTGGTTAATGAATTTTCCTCCATATGGGAGAGTACCCGGTCCGCACTCATTCTGTCATCCGAGCGCATGAAGAAACATGCTGACAAAAGACGTTTGGATCCTCCTCAATTCCGTCCTGGGGATAAGGTCTGGCTTTCGTCCAAGTATGTCCGGCTCAAGATTCCTTCCTACAAGTTAGGTCCTCGGTTCATCGGTCCTTTTGAGATCATCAGTCAGATCAACCCGGTGTCCTATAAATTGAAACTCCCGGCCAATTTGCGGATTCCTAACTCCTTCCATGTATCTCTCCTCAAACCGGTGGTATTTAACTCTTTTGTCAAGTCTACAGGTACACCTCCTGCTCCAGTGTCTGCTGAAGACGAATTTGAGGTAGAGAACATTCTGGCCACCAAAAGGGTAGGAAGAAAGACCTATTTTCTGGTGGATTGGAAGGGGTTTGGTCCTGAGGAGAGAGCGTGGGAGCCTCGGGAGAACATCCATGCCCCTCTCATCCTAGCTAAATTTCTTTCTGGCCTAAAAAGGGGGGGGCCTAGAGGGGGGGTACTGTAGCGTCGGCGTCCCTGCCCTCTGCCAGGCAGGGACGCTGTTCCCCTGCGACAGCGTCCTCTCCAGGCAGGGACGTCGGTCCCCTTACCCGCGCTCAGCGTCCTCCTTCCGCCCTGCTGGGGCCGCGCGCTCCTTCCCTGCTTCTGGACTTAGGGCGCGCGCCCGTGCGCTCCCCCGCTCTTAAAGGGGCCGCGCGCATTTTTCAAAAAGGTCCCCGGCCAATGCCGGAGGACTCCACCCTATATAAAGTACTTCCTCCCTAATGGAGGTGCCCGAGCAATGTTGTTGTTGCACTGTTTAACTCTGCTTCAGCCCTCAGGGTCCGTTACCAGTTACCTGCCTGTTTCCTGCCAGTTTGCTTTCTGCTACCTGCTCGCTAGCCTGCCTGGAGGTTCGGCCGTCACATGCGGTGACCATCGGCAATTCCAGAGACTCTCGCCTGCTCACTTGGGGGCGCTCATCTGCCATCTGCCTGCAAGCCTGCCTGGAGGTTCGGCCGTCACATGCGGTGACCATCGGCAATTCCAGAGACTCTCGCCTGCTCACTTGGGGGCGCTCATCTGCCATCTGCCTGCAAGCCTACCTGGAGGTTCGGCCATCACCTGCGGTGTCCATCGGCTATTCCAGAGACTCTCGCCTGCTCACTTGGGGGCGCTCATCTGTCATCTGCCTGCTAGCCTACCGGGAGGCTCCACCATCTCAGGTCGTATATACCTGTCTATTCAGAGACTGCCCCGGCCCCTTGCCTGCCTGCTTATCCAGAGACTGCCCCGGTCACATGCCGTGACTACCTGCCCGTCTACCCAGAGACTGCCCCGGTCACTTGCCGTGACTACCTGCCTGTCTACTCAGAGACTGCCCCGGTCACTTGCCGTGACTACCTGCCTGTCTACCCAGAGACTGCCCCGGTCACTTGCCGTGACCACCCGCCTGTTTATCCAGAGACTGCCCCGGTCACTTGCCGTGACCTCCCACCTGTCTATCCAGAGACTGCCCCGGTCACTTGCCGTGACCTCCCACCTGTCTGTCGAGAGACTGCCCCTGTCACTTGCAGTGACTTCCTGTCCGTCTCCCCGGGCGCCACCCGCTCCTTTACAAGGAAAGCCTCCTTTATAATAAAGCTCAGAGGTTCCGCCTCCCAGACCCGTTACAGTGGGGTAATGAACCTGGCGCAATTAAAAAACCTGTGACCATCAGGTGGAGTGCTCAGGTAGAATGTAAATGAATAAATATCAAAAAACTGACCGGCAAATCCAAACATAGTCCAGTGTGAACAGGTGCTAAACCTAGAGTCACCAACTCATGCACATACAAGAAAAAAAAGTAGCACACTAGCGCTATAGCTTGCAAACAGGAAATATGAAAAATGAATTGCATCACTGCCTTAGAAATAGGAAAAATTGAGAAGTCTTAGCGCATAAGATGGCCAAATTATGTGTACCTGATAGCCACGTTAAGGCTCTTCTCGTATATCAGGTCCTAACTAATGCCAATCCTCGCTTAGAAAAGTCTGCATGGGAACATATGAATCTCTCTTCAGACTAAAATCTACATCTCTGTGGAGGGGTAATGAACCAGGTGTAATTAAAAAGCCTGTGACCATCAGGTGGAGTGCTCAGGTAGAAGGTAAATGAATACATATCAAAAAACTGACCAGCACATCCAAACATAGATCCAGTGTGAACAGGTGCTAAACCTAGAGTCACCAACTCATGCACATACAAGAAAAAAAGGTAGCACACTGTAGTGCTATAGCTTGCAAACACGAAATATGAAAAATAAATTGCATCACTGCCTTAGAAATATGAAAAATTGAGAAGTCTTAGCGCATAAGATGGCCAAATTATGTGTACCTGTCACGCTGTCTAATGATATGACTACAATGTCAGTAAACTATTTATACAGGAACCACACTCTATACAACATATAGTTTAGCAACCTAAGAATGTAAGTATAAAATAGATTTACCTGACACAATATCAGCAGAACTTAGGGTTAATCTTGAGGACTAGATGTGCAGAGACGATATCAGTTGAACTCAGGGTTAATCTTGAGGACTTGATGAGCTGTAACAGGAAAGAGGAGGACCGGGGTCTAACCTGACCCTACACTGGGGTCCTAACTAATCCCTTACCTTGGAGGTACTGATAATGGTTCAGAGGTCCAAGTCTCCAGCCTAACCCTGTCTCCTATCAGACCCTGAACCCTGTAATCAGTCCTAAGAAGGATCCTGATTACCACCAAAGGGATATGGGCTGATCTCAGCTAAATACACAGATTAGACATATAAGACAGACAGGATAGCACTCTCTTGCATACACACTCAAACACCGAAGGAACATAAATGGTCTGGGAAATAAACTCTAAGCAAGTTAAGCTTAAAACAACTAAGGAGCTCTCAACTAGAGTCTATACAGATTCATTCCTATCTGTGGTCTGCATGAAGTGTTTCACTGGCAACTCCCAAAGCAGACAACCAGAAACTTAAAGGAAACCAATCAACAAATAATCAATTGCAGCCGGGAGAAATTGCACCAGCCCAGCACCGAGCACAGACAGAATTAACTCCCAAGCTGCCAAACACAAAGAAACAGCAACTCAGCTGTGAGAAGTCAAAATGTGCAACCGCGACGATCTTCGTGGCAATGCACACATGACAGTACCCCCCCTTCTACGAGGGGCCTCCGGACCCTCAGGGCCAGGCCTGCCCGGTGAGTTCTGTGGAAGGTCCGAACCAAACGATCTGCGTTAACATCAGACGCAGGGACCCACATCCTCTCCTCCGGACCATACCCCTTCCAATGCACCAAGTACTGAAGGGACCGGCGATTCAGGCGAGAGTCAATGATTTTTGATACTTGAAATTCCAAGTTACCATTGACCAACACTGGAGGAGGAGGTAGAGGTGACGGTATGACTGGTGCCACATACCTTTTAAGTAATGACTTGTGGAACACATTATGAATTTTAAAAGTAGAAGGGAGTTCCAGACGAAATGCCACAGGATTAATTATGGAACTGATCCTGTATGGCCCGATGAATCTGGGACCCAGTTTCCAGGAGGGCACTTTAAGTTTTATATTCCTGGTAGACAACCATACCAGATCGTTCACATTCAGATCTGGACCAGAAACTCTCCTCCTATCAGCCATACGTTTGTAACGGTTCCCCATCGTACTCAAATTATTCAATACACCTCGCCACACAGAAGCAAGTGACGACGAGAAACGCTCCTCCTCAGGAACCCCAGAAGGACCCCCCCCATTGAAAGTACAAAACTGGGGATGAAAACCATATGCCCCAAAAAACGGGGACTTACCAGTGGACTCGCTCCGCCTGTTGTTAAGAGCGAACTCTGCCAGAGGCAAGAAAGATGACCAGTCCTCCTGGTTCTCCGAGACAAAACACCGGAGATATGTCTCTAAACTCTGATTCAGACGCTCTGTCTGACCATTGGTCTGTGGATGAAAAGCCGAGGAAAACGACAATTGCATCCCCCGACGTAAACAAAATGCCCTCCAAAATTTGGACACAAACTGAGACCCCCTATCTGACACCACATCAGAAGGCAACCCATGAAGTCTCACGATCTCCCTAATGAACACTTGCGCCAGAGTTTTAGCATTAGGGAGTGCAGGAAGAGCAACGAAATGTGCCATCTTACTGAACCTGTCAACAACCACCAGTATGACAGTATTCCCTGACGACGGAGGAAGATTCGTAATGAAGTCCATAGATAAATGAGTCCATGGACGCTCCGGAAGTTTCAAGGGTAAAAGGGTCCCAGATGGACTGGTATGAGGAGTTTTAGAGCGAGCACAAACCCCACAGGACGCGACAAAAATTATAACATCTTTATTAGCGATAGGCCACCAAAATCGGCGAGAAAGGAGATCTAAAGTAGCCTTACTCCCTGGATGTCCTGCTAAAGCAGAATTATGATGTGCCTCAATAACCTTTTGTCTCAACTGATTCGGGACAAACAGTCTCCCTGGAGGTCCTGCAGGGGCGTCCCCCTGAGCCTCTAACACCTCCTCCTCAAGCTCAGAACATACAGCCGACACTACCACCCCCTCCTGAAGGATAGGAATCGGGTCATCCGTTTTCCCCGGCCCCTGGGAAACTGCGAGACAAAGCATCAGCCTTTACATTCTTAGACCCCGGACGATAAGTGACGACAAAATTAAACCTGGTAAAAAAACAACGACCATCGAGCTTGTCTGGAATTCAGACGCTTAGCGGATTCTAAATACAGCAGGTTCTTGTGATCAGTAATAACGGTGACCGGGTGGACTGCCCCCTCCAAAAAGTGACGCCATTCTTCAAAAGCCAATTTAATGGCCAAAAGTTCCCTATTGCCGATATCATAATTCCTTTCGGCGGACGACAATTTCTTAGAAAAGAAAGCGCACGGATGCCATTTACCAGGGGACGGACCCTGGGACAATATAGCACCCACCCCTACGTCAGACGCGTCCACCTCCACAATGAACGGCTGAGATACATCTGGTTGGATGAGAACGGGTGCCGAAGCAAAACATCTCTTTAAAGAGGAAAAGGCTTGGCAAGCTTTGTCCGACCACCTAGAAAAATCCGTCACTTTTCTCGTCATGTCCGTGAGAGGTTTGACGACAGACGAGAAATTACAAATAAATTTCCGGTAGTAATTAGCAAACCCCAAAAAACGCTGCAGAGCCTTAAGATCCCCTGGCTGATCCCATTCAAGCACTGCTCTCACCTTTCAGGGTCCATACGGAAACCGGAGGCTGACACCAAAAAACCCAAAAACTGAAGTTCCTGTACGGCAAAAACACACTTCTCCAGTTTGGCGTATAGTTTATTGTTTCGCAAGATCTGCAACACCTGTCTCACATGCTCCTGGTGAGACACAAGATCTGGCGAGTAAATTAAAATGTCATCCAAATATATGACCACAAACACCCCCACAAGGTGACGAAAAATGTCATTAACAAAATGTTGGAATACTGCTGGTGCAGTAGTCAGACCAAAAGGCATAACCAGGTTTTCATAATGTCCCTCCGGCGTGTTAAACGCCGTTTTCCACTCATCCCCCTCTTTTATTCTAATCAGATTATATGCCCCCCTGAGATCCAATTTAGAGAACCATTTGGCGCCAACAATTTGATTGAAGAGATCAGGAATAAGAGGGAGTGGATACGGATCTCGAACAGTAATCCGATTAAGTTCGCGGAAATCCAAGCAAGGGCGTAGGCCTCCATCTTTTTTCTTCACAAAGAAGAACCCCGCGGCTACAGGGAAGATGAAGGTCTAATATGCCCTTTGGCCAGACTTCGGAAATATAATCTTTCATAGCCTGTCTTTCAGGACCAGAAAGATTATACAACCTAGCTTTAGGTAACTTAGCATCAGGAAGAAGATTAATAGAGCAGTCATGCACACGATGAGGAGGCAACTCCCGACACCCCTCCTCAGAAAAAACATCCCCAAAATCCTCCAAAAAAGGAGGCAATGTACTAGGTACGACCGCACTGATGACTGTGTTCATGCAGTTGCTTTTGCAAAACTCACCCCATTGGCTTATCTCTCTGGACTGCCAATTAATTACAGGGTTATGTTTAACCAGCCAAGGAAGTCCCAACACAATGGGAGTAGGTAGACCCTCCAACACATAACAAGATAATTGTTCCCTATGTATTGCCCCTACCCGAAGGTCAATGTTATGAACCTCATGAACAAAGCTACCTTGGCCGAGAGGCCTGGCGTCAATGGAAAAAATAGGGATCGGTTTGACCAATACACTCAGATGCATACCTTGAGCCTGAGCAAACTGAGCGTCAACCAGATTGGCGCCGGAACCACTATCCAGAAGAACAGACAATCTCTTCACTCTAGTACCAAACACCACCTCCACTGGTACAAGGAACTGAGAAGAACCGGCGGATGAAATACATACTCCCAGGTTGTCATCCACCACACAACCTGGGATTAGCAGTTTTCCGGCGACTTTTTACTTAACAAGACACGGGATGGACATTCTCCAACAAAATGTCCCTCTTTCCCGCAGAAAAAACACCTTCTAGTCCTGCGGCGTGCCGCCAATCCCCTACTACGAAAAGATGTCCCTCCCAACTGCATAGGCTCATCCGAACAGACAAGGGGAACCTCAACATAAGGGACTTTAGTAGTAGGTGGAGTAACAACAGGGAGTGGAGTTACCTCACCCCTCTCCCGAAGCCGTCTATCAGTACGGATAGCTAAGGCTATAGCAGCCTCCAGAGAAGGAGGAGACTCATACTGAGCCAAAACGTCTTTTAATTTGTCAGAAAGCCCATGACAAAACTGGCTCCTAAGAGCTGGGTCATTCCACTGAGTATCCATGGCCCATCTACGAAACTCAGAAGCAAATTCCTCCGCAGGACGATCTCCCTGCTGTATCTTACGTAATTTAGTCTCAGCAAGAGAGACCCGATCTGGGTCATCATATACCAATCCCAGAGCAGTAAAAAATTGATCTACAGACTGTAGAGCCGGGGATCCCGGAGGAAGGGAAAATGCCCAGGATTGAGGGTCCCCTTGAAGAAGTGAGATAACAATTCCCACTCTCTGCTCATCACTCCCTGATGACGCGGCCGAAGCCGAAAATATAATTTACATGCCTCCCGGAAGGTAAAAAATTTGTCTCGCCCACCAGTGAACCTATCTGGAAGAGCCACCTTAGGTTCAACTCTGGTTTGCTCCAGGGGAGACAAAACTTTGGACTTAATGTCCGTCAGCTCCATGGATAATCCCTGCAACTGCAGAGCCAGCTGGCTACTGGATCCATGGTAACTAGAGAAAATTTTTTATGGCCAGTGAAAATGTCACGCTGTCTAATGATATGACTACAATGTCAGTAAACTATTTATACAGGAACCACACTCTATACAACATATAGTTTAGCAACCTAAGAATGTAAGTATAAAATAGATTTACCTGACACAATATCAGCAGAACTTAGGGTTAATCTTGAGGACTAGATGTGCAGAAACGATATCAGTTGAACTCAGGGTTAATCTTGAGGACTTGATGAGCTGTAACAGGAAAGAGGAGGACCGGGGTCTAACCTGACCCTACACTGGGGTCCTAACTAATCCCTTACCTTGGAGGTACTGATAATGGTTCAGAGGTCCAAGTCTCCAGCCTAACCCTGTCTCCTATCAGACCCTGAACCCTGTAATCAGTCTAAGAAGGATCCTGATTACCACCAAAGGGATATGGGCTGATCTCAGCTAAATACACAGATTAGACATATAAGACAGACAGGATAGCACTCTCTTGCATACACACTCAAACACCGAAGGAACATAAATGGTCTGGGAAATAAACTCTAAGCAAGTTAAGCTTAAAACAACTAAGGAGCTCTCAACTAGAGTCTATACAGATTCATTCCTATCTGTGGTCTGCATGAAGTGTTTCACTGGCAACTCCAAAGCAGACAACCAGAAACTTAAAGGAAACCAATCAACAAATAATCAATTGCAGCCGGGAGAAATTGCACCCAGTCCCAGCACCGAGCACAGACAGAATTAACTCCCAAGCTGCCAAACACAAAGAAACAGCAACTCAGCTGTGAGAAGTCAAAATGTGCAACCGCGACGATCTTCGTGCATGCACACATGACAGTACCCCCCTTCTACGAGGGGCCTCCGGACCCTCAGGGCCAGGCCTGCCCGGGTGAGTTCTGTGGAAGGTCCGAACCAAACGATCTGCGTTAACATCAGACGCAGGGACCCACATCCTCTCCTCCGACCATACCCCTTCCAATGCACCAAGTACTGAAGGGACCGGCGATTCAGGCGAGAGTCAATGATTTTTTGATACTTGAAATTCCAAGTTACCATTGACCAACACTGGAGGAGGAGGTAGAGGTGACGGTATGACTGGTGCCACATAACCTTTTAAGTAATGACTTGTGGAACACATTATGAATTTTAAAAGTAGAAGGGAGTTCCAGACGAAATGCCACAGGATTAATTATGGAACTGATCCTGTATGGCCCGATGAATCTGGGACCCAGTTTCCAGGAGGGCACTTTAAGTTTTATATTCCTGGTAGACAACCATACCAGATCGTTCACATTCAGATCTGGACCAGAAACTCTCCTCCTATCAGCCATACGTTTGTAACGGTTCCCCATCGTACTCAAATTATTCAATACACCTCGCCACAACAGAAGCAAGTGACGACGAGAAACGCTCCTCCTCAGGAACCCCAGAAGGACCCCCCCCATTGAAAGTACAAAACTGGGGATGAAAACCATATGCCCCAAAAAACGGGGACTTACCAGTGGACTCGCTCCGCCTGTTGTTAAGAGCGAACTCTGCCAGAGGCAAGAAAGATGACCAGTCCTCCTGGTTCTCCGAGACAAAACACCGGAGATATGTCTCTAAACTCTGATTCAGACGCTCTGTCTGACCATTGGTCTGTGGATGAAAAGCCGAGGAAAACGACAATTGCATCCCCCGACGTAAACAAAATGCCCTCCAAAATTTGGACACAAACTGAGACCCCCTATCTGACACCACATCAGAAGGCAACCCATGAAGTCTCACGATCTCCCTAATGAACACTTGCGCCAGAGTTTTAGCATTAGGGAGTGCAGGAAGAGCAACGAAATGTGCCATCTTACTGAACCTGTCAACAACCACCAGTATGACAGTATTCCCTGACGACGGAGGAAGATTCGTAATGAAGTCCATAGATAAATGAGTCCATGGACGCTCCGGAAGTTTCAAGGGTAAAAGGGTCCCAGATGGACTGGTATGAGGAGTTTTAGAGCGAGCACAAACCCCACAGGACGCGACAAAAATTAAAAAAACTTAATTAGCGATAGGCCACCAAAAGGGGGGGGGGAAAAAGGAGATCTAAAGTACCTTACTCCCTGGATGTCCTGCAAAAGGCAGAAAAATATGTTTTTTAAAAAACCTTTTTTGTTTTCAACTGTTTTCGGGAAAACAGTTTTTTTTTTTCCCCTGGGGGTCCTTGAAAGGGGCGTCCCCCCTGAGCCTCTAACACCTCCCCTCAAAGGCTCAGAACATCCCCCCCCGACACCCCACCCCCTCCTAAGGGGATGGGAAAAGGGGGGTTTTTTTCCCTTTCCCCCGGGGCCCCTTTTGGAAACTGCGAGAAAAAAGGGCACCCCCCCTTTTTTCCCATTTTTAACCCCCGGGACGATAAGTGCCCGACAAAATTAAACCGGGAAAAAAAAAAAAAAAAAAAAAAAACAACGATTTTTCGAGCTTGTGGGGGAAAATTCAGAGGGGCTTAGCGTTTAAAAAATTTTAAAACGGGTTCTTGTGATCAGTAATAACGGTGACCGGGGGACGGGCCCCCCCCCAAAAAATAAAAAGCCATTTTTAAAAAACCAAAAATTAAAAACCAAAAATTTTTCCCCATTCCCGGGGTATCATAATTCCTTTCGGCGGACGAAAAATTTTTTTAGAAAAAAAGGGCGGACGGAGGGGCCCTTTACCAGGGGACGGCCCCCCGGGAAAAAATAAAAACCCCCCCCCAACTCGGGAAAGCGTCCACCTCCCAAAGAACGGCGAGATACATCGGGTTTTATGAGAAGGGGGGTTTTCCGAAGCAAAACATCTCTTTAAAGAGGAAAAGGTTTTGGGGAAGTTTTTTTCCGACCACCTAGAAAAATCCGTCACTTTTCTCGCCCCTGCCGGAGGGGTTTTTTTGACAGAGAAAATTACAAAAAAATTTTTTCCCGGGAGTAGTTACAAACCCCAAAAAAAACCCCAAAAAGCCTTAAGACCCCCCGGCTGACCCATTTCAAGCACTGGGGGGCCCCCAAACCCTTTTCATTTCCAAAAACGGAAACCGGGGGCTAAAAACCCCAAAAAACCCCCAAAAAATGAAGTTCCTGTACGGCAAAAACACACACTTCCCAGTTTGGCGTATATTTATTGTTTCCCCGGGCCCAAAATTTTTGGGGTTTTTTTTCCCCCCCCAAAACCCCCCGGGCGTTTAAAAATTTTTTCCCGGGGGGGGACAAAAAGGAAAAATTTTGGGGGAAAATTTTTTTTTTTTTTTTAAAAATTTTTTAAGATTTTTTTTTTTTTTAAAATTTTTGGTAAATTTAAATTGTGGGGAAATGGGGGGTGGAAAGGGGGGGGGGGGGGGGGGGGGTTAAAAATTTTTGGGTTTTTTGGGGGGGGGGGGGGGGAAAAGGGGAAATTTGGGGGGTTAATTTTAAAATTTTTTTAAAAAAATTTTTTTTATTTAAATTGGGGGGGGGGGGGGGGGGGGGGGGGGGGGGGGTTGGGGGGGGTTTTTTTGGGGGGGGGGGGGGGGGGGGGTTTTTTTTGGGGGGGGGGGGGGGGGGGGGGGGGTTTTTTTTTTTAAAAATTGTTTAAATTTGGGTTTTTTTTTTTTTTTCCCCAATACAAAAAAAATGCCCCCAAAAACAAGGGGGGAAAAAACGCGGGGGAATCAAAAAAAGGGGGTTAAAAAGGGATAAGTCCCCCCCCGGGGGGAAACCCTTTTTCCCCCTCTCCCCCTCTTTTTATTCTAACTTATAGCCCCTCCGAGAAAAAGAAAACCCCTTTGGGCCAAAATTTTTTTTTGAAGAGCCCAAAAAAAAAAGGGGGGGGTTTAAAGGTTTCAACAGAATCCTTTTAATTCTGGGGAAACCCAAAGGGAAAAAAGGCATTTTTCGCAACCCCAATTTTTTTTTAAAAAGGGGGAAAAAACCCCCGGGTAAAAAAAATGAAAAAAAATTTTCCCTTTCCCGCAGAAAATAAACAAAAACCTTCAAGTCATTTGCCCCCCGTGGGCCCCCAATCCCCCACCGAAAAGGGAAAAATTTCCCTTTCCCAAGGGTTTGGCCAAAACCAACAAAGGGGAAACCAACTGGGGCTTTAGAGAAAATGGGGAAACCAGGGAAAAGTGGAATTACACTAAAACCCCCCCCCCTTTCTTAGGGTTTGGGCCCTTGACCCTCCAAAAGGGGGGGTTTGGGGGAGTTTCTTGGGGAAAGGCCAAAAACGTCTTTTAAAATTTCAGAACCGGGGGGCCCCAAAACCTCTCCTGGACCCTTTCCCCATCCCAAGGGCCCCAAAAAAACTAAAAGGGGAAAAAATTCCTTCCAAGGGATTTTTTGAAAACTTGAAATTAATTCCTTGCCAACACAGGAGGGAGGGGTTTAAAAAGGGGGAAACAATTTCCGGGTAAACAAATTTTTTTTAAAGAGACTGTAAAACCACAAGGAATTTAAAAGTGGGAAGGGGGCCCGAAAAAATTGGAAACAATTAATTTGGGAATTGACCCCCTTCCGATGAACGGGCCCCCAAGCCCGAAAATTTTAATTTTTTAATTTTCCTGCAAGGAAAAAATTTTACCGGCCCATCATTAAGAATCGGGAAAACCAAAAACTATTTCCTCCTAAATCCAAAACTTTGTTAAGGTTCCCCATGGATAAATTTTCAAATAAAACCCCGCCCACGGAACCAAGGGTAACAGAAAAAAGTTTTTCCATGAAAAAGGCACCCCCCAATTGAAATACAAAAGGGGTTAAAAAACCTTTTATCCCCCAAAAAACATTAATTTTAAAACCCTTTGTTTTGTTAAAAAATTTTAGCAAACCAAAAAGAAAAACCGGGGTTAATTTTGGGCTGAGGAAAAAACCCCGAATAGTTAAACTGGGGTTTAATTTGGGACCATTGGCTTTAAAGGAAAAGGGGGAAAAGGGGCAAAACCCCCCAGGGGTTAAACAAAACCCCTTTAAATTTGGAACAAAACAGGGGAACCCCCTCCCCTTTCCTTCACATCAAAACCCAACCCTTTTTAAATTTTTCCTTTTCCGTTTCTCCCAAAGGGGAAACTTGGCCAGGAAAATTTACAAAAAGGGGGCGGGAAAAAACAACAAAAATTTCCCATCTTTGGGAACCGTTCCAAAACCACCGAAGGAAGATTTTGGCCGGTGAAAAAATTCTAAAAAATTTAAGTTAAAAAGCCAGGGGAAGCTCCCTAAAAGGTTTTAAAGGGGTAAAATTCCCAATTTTGGTTTGGGGAAGTTTTTAACGGCCAACCCCCAAGGCGCCCCCAAAATTAAAAACCATAAAAATTTAATTTAGGGGGAAAAGGCCCCCCCAAAATGGCCCGGGGAAAATTAACAAAGTGCCAAACCCCGGAATGGCTTAAAGCAGGAAAATGTGCCCCAATCCTTTTTTTCCAAAAATTGGGGGACAAACAGTCCCCCCCTTTAGGGGCCCCCTTCAGGGGGGGGCCCCCGGGGGATTCCTCTAAAAAACCTCCATAAGCTCAAAACCAACCGACACCTTCCCCACCCCCCTTTCCAAAGAAAGTAGAAGGGGTCATCCGTTTCCCCGGGGGAAAATTTTTTTGTAGCAAAAACCTAAGTTTACCTTAGGCCCCCGGAGGAAAAAGGGGGTGAGGGGAAAATTAAACCTTTAAAAAACCCAACATTTTAAAATTTTAAAATAAAAGGGGGTTCCAAAACAAAATCCAATTGGGATTAAATAACTGTTGGACCCGGGGGGAAAGGGCCCCCTTTTCCAAAAGGACGTTTTTTCCCTTAAAACCAATTTAATGGAAAAATTCTTTTCGGCAAAAAAAACCCCTTTTCCCCCTTGGGAGCAATTTTTTAAAAAAAAAACGGGCCCCCATTTACCAAGGAATTCCAAAAACACCCCCGCCACACAAAAGCGGGTTCCCACAAGAACCCCGTCATCAGGGGGGGAGAAAGGGAAAGCCCCCCTTTAAAAAGGAAAAATTTTGGGAAGCCTTGCCCCCATAAAAAAATTCCGTTTTTCCCTCGTTTTTCCCGGGATGTTTTTTAAGACAAACAGCCGGGGAAAAAATAAATTTCCGGTTTTATAAAAAAAAACCCCAAAAAACGTGGGGGGTTAAGCCCCCGGGTTTGGCCCCCAACGGCCGGGTCTACCTTTTTTTGGTAAAAAACGGGAAACCCAAAAGGCTGACAAAAAAAAACCCCAAAAACAAAATTAGACCCCAAAAACACCACCCCAGGGCAAATTTAATTTTTGAATCTCCCAAATGCCACTTGCACCGGTTTTTACAAATTGGGGCCAAGGAAAAAAAAGGGTCCAACCCAAATAACCGGAACCCCCAAACAACCCCCCGGAGCCCGGAAAATTCGTAAAAATCCTTGGAAAAAGCCGGGAGCCCAATTTCAAAAAAAGGGGTTCCCAAAGTTTTAATAATTTTTCCCGATTTTTAAAACCCCCATACCCCCTCTTTTAATTCTTTTTTGGGAAATAGGCCCCCCCATCCAAAAGGGAAAACCAAAAGGGCCAAACTTTATGAAAGCAAAATTTAAGAGGGGTGGAAAAAACCGGTCTCAACGAACCCGGAAAAAGTTCCCGGAAAACCCGAAAGGGGCTTTGGCCTCCACCTTTTTCTTCCAAAGGGAAACCCCCGCCTCCCAGGGTTGAAGGTTAAAATTTATGCCCTTTTTGGGCCGGGCCCCGGGGAAAATAACCATACCCCCTTCTTTAAAAGGCCCCCAGAAAGTTAACAAATTAAGTTTTAAAAAAAACAGCCAAACATTTTGGGAATTAGAGAAAGGTTCCAAAACAGGATGGGGGTTATTTTTTCAAAACTCCCAACCCCCCTTTCCAAAAAAAAACCCCTTTCCCCAAAACCTTTAAAAAAGGGAGGAAAGGTATATTTTTTCCGCACTGAAATTTTTAAAAAAATTTTTTTTTTGAAAACCACCCCTTTTGGTTATCTCCCGGGGGAACCAATTAAACATTAGAAAACCCACCACCCCAAAGGAAGTAAACACTTTGGGAAAAAGGTGGAAAAAACCCTTTTCCAAAAAACCCAAGGGTTAATTTTTCCCCCTAAAAAAATTCCCCAAACCCGAATGTCCCATTTTTAGAAACCCCCAGAAAAAAAAAGAAATTTTCCGGGAAAAAGGGGCCCCCCAAAAAAAATTTTAAGGACCCTTTTGGGGACCCTTTAAACTCTTCTCCCCTTTTTGGGGGCCTAACAAATTTTGGAAGGTAACCAAAGGCCCAAAAACTAACCTTAACCAAAAACAGACATTCCCCTTCCTATATTTTACCAAACCCACCTTCCACAGGTCCGGTGAGAAAAAACCGGCGAAAAAATTTAAAAAATTCCCAAAATTTTCCCCACCACAAAACCTGGTGTTGGGGGGGGGGGGGGGGGGGGGCCCCCGGGACTTTTCTTAAAAAAATTTAAACGGGGGGGCATTCCCCAAAAAAAAAAGGCCCACATTTCCCCCCCGAAAAACCCTTTCCAGTCCCCCCCTCCCCAATATCCCCCCTAACGAAAAAAATGTTTCCCTTTCCCTTTTTGAATAAGGGAACCCGGAAAGAAAATTTGGAACCCTCAAAAATAAGGATTTAAGTTGGGGGGAAACCAAAGGGGAAGGGGAAACCCCCACCCCCCCCCGGGGGCCCCCGCCCTAACAGGGGAAGTAAGGCAAATATGGCCCCGGAAAAAACAATAAAAAAACGTCTTTTTAATTATATTGCCCCCGGGAAAAAAAATTAAAAACCCAAGGTTTTAAAGGAAAAGCTGGGGAAAATTAATGAGACCATGGCCCACTAACGAAACCCCGAAAAAAATTCCCCCAAAAAACATCCCCAAAAACCTTAAAAAGGAAATTTGTTTGGTCTACGGGGGCCCCGATCTGGGTCATCATTCCAAAAATCCCCGGCATTAAAAATTATTTTACGCCTTTTTACGGGTTTTTTCCCGGGAGAAGGGGAAATCCCCAAAATTTGGGGAGGGTCCCCCTTTAAAATAAAGAAAAAATTTTCCCCTTTTAACCCCTCACATACCCCCTGATAACCCGGCCTGAACCAAAAAAAAACCGGGCCCCTCGGAAGGAAAAAATTTTGGGAGGGGCCCCACCATGAACCCATCCCTTGAGCCACCTTTGGGGTTTCAACCGGTTTGGCCCGGGGGAAGACAAAAGGAACAAATTTCCCCTTCACCCCAGGGAAAAACCCCCCCCCTCCCCCTGAAAAGGAACTGGTAAGGGAATCCGGGGGCGGAAAAAATTTTTTAGGGCCGAAAAGGTCACCCCCAAAAGGGGATTAAAAAATTTCGTAAACTTTTAATTAACAAAAACCCCCAACTTCTAACAAAATTTTTTCCCCCTTTCCCCGGGAAAAATAAAAATTTAAACCTTCCCCAATTTCCCACAGAAAAAGGGGCCTTAATCTTTAGGCTTTTGGCAGAAAAGGGGGAACCGGTTAACAAAGGGTTTAATTTAATTTTTTTATGAGGGGGGTAAAAAAGGGAAAATGGGGGACGTGTTCTCCACCCTACCGGGGTCCTAACTAACCCCTTCCCTTGGGGGGGAACTAAAAGGCGGGAGCCAAATCCGCTTTTAACCCTGTCTCCATAAAAAACCCCAAAAACCCCCTGTTCATTCCCCTAATAAATCCTATTACCCCCAAAGGGGAAATTTCCCCCTGGAGCCCCCTTGGCTAAATCACGAATTTTAAAAATTAAGCAAAGGGAAGACCCTTTTGGGGGTCCATCAAACCCAACCCAAGGGAACAAAAAAATTGGTTTTAAATTAAACCCCCCGGGGGAAGGGGAAAACCCCAAAAAAAAGGGGTCCCCTGAAGTTAAAAACAATTCCCATCTTTTGCCCCCCGCGAAAAAGGGCAGGGAAGCCGGAAAATTTAAAAATTTTACCCCCCGGGAGGTAAAAAGGTAAATAAACCCAAAACAAAAAGACCACCATTCCAAACTTGGGTTTTGCCCAGGGTGAAAAAATTTTTAAAAGTCCCCACCCCCATAAAAAAAAAAAAAAAAGGGGGCCACATGGCGCTATAAGGAAAGAAAGAAAAAAAAATAATAAAAAATGTTGACCTGCCAAAGGAAATACAAAAAATTAGAAATTTTTAAAGGCGGCCCAAATATAAAAAATTTATAGTTTATAGCCCCCTTAAGTTTTGTAAAAAATATTTTCCAAACCCCAAATACCCGGGGCTTGGGAAAAGTCGGGGCTAATGGGAAAAACATATAATTTTTTCGGGGTTAATCTTGAGGAAAATTAAACCGGGTTAATTAAAAAGGGGGGCCCTCGGGGGTGCTACAGATAGAAGGGTGTCCTTAAAAAAAACCCCTTACCTTTTAATTCCAAAAGGGTTTCCCAGGGTGCAATTTCCTAAACCTAAGTCCCAATCAACCCAAACCCCAATTTAAAAAAAGGTAGAAAAAACTAAAAGGAATTTTTAATCTAGCAAAACAAGAAATTTTAAAAAGAATTTGCATCCGGGCCTTTATAAAATTAAAAAGTAAAAGGAACCATAAATGGCCAAAATAAAAACCAAAGCCAAAAGGTTTTAAAGCCTTAAAAACAAGTTTAAAAGCTCTAACCCAAAAGCCCTATTCAGTTTTCACCAAAATCTGTTCTCCTGGTGGGGGGGAAAATGAACCGTTTTAATTTAAAAAAACCCTGTGCCCACCCGGTGGATTTCCAGGAAAAGGAAAAATGAATACATATAAAAAAAACAGACCGGCACACCCCAAACATAGACCCAAGGTGAACATTGGCTTAAACCTAGAGCCCCCAACTAAATAAAAATAAAAAAAAAAAAGGTAGAAACACTGAAAGGGGTATAGCTTCCCCCCCCCCCAAACACCGAAAAAAAATTGAAAAAAAAAATTTGCACACGGGCCTTTAGAAATAAAAAAATTGAAAAGAAAAGCGCTTTAAAAATGGGCCAAAAATATTGAAACCTAAAAGGCCAAACTTTTTAAGGGCTCTTCTCGTAAATCGGGTCCAACTAAGGGAAATCCCAGCTAAAGGAAAAGTCTGTTGCAGGGAACATATAAATCCTTTTCTTAGACAAAAATTCACTCTCTGGGGAGGGGTTAATAAAACCTTGTAATTAAAACCCCCGTTAACCACCCAGGGGGAGTGCTCGGGAAAAAGGTAAATGAATACATATCAAAAAACTGACCAGCACATCCAAACAAATTCCATTGTGAAGGGGGTGCTAAACCCTAGAAGCCCCAAATTTTCTTTAACATACAAAAAAAAAAGGTGGGCCCACTGTAGGGGCTATGGGCCTTGAAAACAGAAATTTTAAAAATGAATTGCATCCCTCCCTTAAAAAAATTTATGAAAAATTTTAAAGGGTTTTTAGGGGGAAATAAAGGGCCCAAATTTATGTTAACCTATGGGCCACAAAAAGGGCCCCCTTCTTCGTATATCGGGTTCCAAAAAACTAATGCCAATCCTGGGGCTTAGAAAAGTTTTCTGATGGGAAATATGAATCCTCTCTTCAGACTAAAATCACATCTTTTTGGGGGGGGAAATAAACGGTAGTAATTAAAAAGGTGTGCCCAACATTGGAAGTGCTCATGTGATTTAAATGAATAAAAAACAAAAAACGGACCCCCAAATCCAAACATAGACCCAGGTGAACAGGTGCAAAACCTAAAGTCCCCAACCTTTCAAAAACAAAAAAAAAAGGAAAGACACTGAAGCGTATAGCTTGCAAACAAAAATATAAAAAAATGAATTGACACTGCCTTGGGAAATATAAAAAAATTGAAAAATTTAGGCAAAAATGGCCAAATTATTTTTACCGATACCCCCCCCTTTAAGGTTCTCCTGGTATATCAGGTCCTAACAAATGCCAATCCTCGTTTAAGAAAAATTTCTGTTGCATGGGAACATATGAATCCCTTTTCAGAAAAAAATTTCTACATCTCTGTGGGGGGGGAAAATGAAAAAGGGGTTAAAAAAAAGGGCCTGTGACCACGGGTTTGGAGTGCTCAGGTAAAGGGTTAAAGAATTACAAAACAAAAATTTTTGACCGGGAAAAACCCAAAAAAAAACTAAAACCAGGTGAACAGGGGGCAAAAACCAAGAGTCACCAACTCAGGGACATACAAAAAAAAAAGGTGGGGCACCCCCCGTGAGCGCAAAAGCTTCAAACACAAATAAAAAAAAAATTTGCAAACCCCTTTGGGAAATAAAAAATAGAAAAGTATTTTAGGGGGCTTAAAGGGCCCAAAAATTTGGGTACCTGATCCCCATTTAAGGCTTTTTCTCGTATATCGGGTTTTAACTAATCCCCAATTTCTCCTTAGAAAAGTTTTGTCTGTATTGGAACATATAAATCCCCCCTTTCAGACAAAAAACTACATCTCTGGGGAGGGGTAATCCCCCTTTGGTGAATTAAAAAAACCTGGACCAACGGGTAAAAAGTGCTCGGGTAAAAGGGAAAATTGAATACATAAAAAAAAACCGGGCCCGGGAAAAACCCAAACAAAGATCCAGTGTGAACGGGAGCAAAACCCAAAAGGAAAAAAAGCACCAACCATTCCCAAACAAAAAAAAAAGGGGTACCCCACTGTAGGGGCTAAAAGTTTGCAAAAGAAAAAAAAAAAAAATGAATGGAAACACTCCCTTTTAAGAAATATAAAAAAAAGAAAATTTCCCTTAGGCATAAAAGGAAAATTTTATGTGTCCCTGAAAAGCCATATTTAAGGCCCTTCTCGTATATCAGGTCCCAAACAAAATCCCCTTAATTTTTTCCCGCTTAGAAAAGCCCTGTTTTGCATGGGAACAAGGAATCCTCTCCTCAGACAAAAAATTCTACATCTCTGTGGGGGGAAAAATTTAACCGGTTAAATTTAAAAAACCGTGACCATCAGGTGGGGGTTTGCTCGGGGGTAAAAGGAAAATTAATACAAAACAAAAAACTGACTGTAAAACCCAAAACGATAGTTTCCTGTGTGAACAGGTGCTAAACCTTAGAGTCCCCAAACCTCATGCACATACAAAAAAAAAAAGGTGGGAAACATTTACGCTATAGTTTTTCCCAAACAGGAAATATAAAAAATAAATTTGGGCATCATTTCCCTTAGAAAAAAAAAAAAATTGATAAGTTTTAAAGCGCATAAGTTTGGCCAAAAATTTTGGGGCCCCCGATACCCATTTTAAAGGCCTTCTATTAAATCCTTTCCTAACAAAATGAAAAACCCCCGGCTTAGAAAAGTCTGTTTTGAGGGGAAAGGCATATAAATCCTCTCCTTCAGACTAAAATAAACATTTTTGGGGGGGGGTAATAAACCGGTGAAATTTAAAAACCCCCTTTTAAAAACCAACAGGTGGGGGGGCCCCGGGAAAAAGGGGGGGAAAAATTTAATACAAAAAAAAAAAAATTTTCCCGGGAAAAACCAAAAACTTTAGTTTTTTTTTGGGGAAAGGGGGTTGCTAAACCTAGAGTCACCAACCATTAACAAACAAAAAAAAAAAAGGGGTACCCCACTGTGGGGGCTAAAAGCTTCCAAAAAAAAATAAAAAAGGGAAATTGCTAACTCCCTTTTAGAAATATAAAAATTTTGAAAGTTTTAAACCCCAAAAAGGCCCAAAATTTTAGGGGGTCCCTTTTAGCCAAAAAAAAGGCTTTTCCGTAAACAGGTCCAAACCCAATCCCAAATCCCCGCTTAAAAAACTTTTCTGCAGGGGAAAATAAACCCTTTCTTTTCAAAAAAATCAACATCCTGGGGGGGTTTTTTAAAAAACCCGGGGTTTTTTTTTAAAAACCTTTGACCATCGGGGGGAAAGGGGCTCAGTAAAGGTAAAAAAAATCAAAAAACGACCGGCAAATCCAAACATAGACCAGGGGGGGAACGGGGGGAAAAAACCCTAAGTCCCCAAAATGGGGGACAAAACAAAAAAAAAAGGGGTACCCCTTTTAGCGCAATTTTTTTGCAAACAAAAAATTAAAATTTTTAAATTTGCATCCTCCCTTTAAAATAAAAAAAAATTTGAGCCCCCAACCAAAAAAATCCCAAAAAATTTTGGCCCCTGATACCCAAATTTAAAGGCTTTTCTCAAAACCCCCGGTCCCCCCTAATGCCAATTTTGGGTTAAAAATCTGTCTGAAGGGGAACAAAAAACCCCCCCTTTTCAGACTAAAATCTACACTCTGTGGGGGGGTAATGAACCGGTTTTTAAATTTAAAAAGCCGGCCCAAAACAGGTGGGTTTTAATAAAGGGTTTTAAAATAAATACATACAAAAAACGACCCAAAATCCAAACTTAAAACCAGTGTGAAAAGGTAAAAAACCCTAGACCCCAAAACCCCCAAACATAAAAAAGAAAAAAAGGGCCCCCAAAACTGTACGAAAAGGGGTTTGCAAAAAAAATGAAAAAAAATTTCATACCCCCTTTAAAAAAAAAAAAAAATTGAAAAACTTGGGGGAAAAAGGGGTTGGCCAAATTTTGTTAAAAAAAAGGGGCCACTTTAAGGCCCCTTCAAAAAAAACGGGCCTAACTAATGCCAACCCCCTTTAAAAAAAGGTTTTCCCTAAAGGGAAAAATTTTAAATCCTCCCTTCAAACAAAAATTCCCTCTCTGGGGGGGGTAAAAACCCCCTTTTTAATTAAAAAGCCTGCCCCCAAACCCGGGGGAGTCCCGGGGGTTAAAAGGGAAAAATAAAATACATTAAAAAAACGGGCCGGCACAAAAAACATGGATCCAGTGTGAAAAAGGGGGAAAAAAACCTTTGGTTTCCAAAAACCCAAAAAAACAAACAAAAAAAAAAGGTAGCACATTTAAAAGTGCTATAGCTTGCAAAAAAAAAAATTGGGGAAAAATTTTAATTTTGCATCCTGCCTTAAAAAAAATAAAAAATTGGGGAAAAACTTAGCGCATCGGGGGGGCCCCAAAAATTATGGTACCTATAGCCACGTTAAGGTCTTTTTCGTAATTTTTTCCCCTAACTAATGCCAACCCTTTTTTTAAAAAAGTCTGTGGGCATGGGAACATATAAAATCCCCTTTCAGACAAAATCACATCCTGTGGAGGGGTAATGAACCTGGGGGTTAAATTAAAAAAACCCTTTTAAAAACCATCGGGAGGATTTTTTTCCCCAAGAGAAGGTAAATTAATACATAAAAAAAAAAAAAGGGGGCCCCCCCCAAACAAAACCCCCAAAATTTTGGAAACGGGTTTTTTTAAACCAAAAGCCCCCAAATTTTCCTGCACATACAAAAAAAAAGGTACACACTGAAACGCTATAGCTTCAAACACGAAAAAAAAAAAAAATGAATTGCACCCAGCCTTAGAAATACGAAAAATTGAGAAGGTTTGCGCAAAAGGGGGGGCCCAAAAATTTTTTGGTCCCTGTACCTTTTTAAAAGGGCCCTTTTTCCCTCAAAATCGGGGCCCTAACAAATGCCAACCCCTCGCTTAAAAAAGTTTTTCCCCCCCGGGGGGAAAAACAAATGAACCCTCTCTCAGACTAAAATCAAAACTTTTGGGGGGGGGAATGAACCTGGTGTAATTAAAAAGCCTGTGCCCAAAGGGGGTTTTGGAGTGCTCAGGTAGAAGGTAAATGAATACATATCAAAAAACGACCAAAAACATCAATCATTTTTTCCGTGTGAACATGCTAAACCTAGAGTCACCAACCATGCCCCAAAAAAAAAAAAAGGTACACACGAGTGCTAACTTGCAAAAAACGAAAAATAAAAAAAAAAATTTGGGGCATCCCCCCCCTTTTAAGAAATATGAAAAATTGAAGTCTTAGCGCATAAGAGGCCAAATTAGGGGGCCCTTTTTTTAGCCACGTTAAGGCTCTTTTCGTATATCAGGCCAACAAACCCCCCAAATCCTCGCGGGGGAAAACCCGCTGGGGGGGAACAAATAAATCCCCCTCTTCAGACTAAAATCAACATCTCTGGGGGGGGGAAAATAAACCCTTTTTTGAAAAAAAAAAGGGCCTGTGACCATCGGAAAAAGTGCTCAGAGAGAAGGTAAAAAATACATTTAAAAAAAAGGGGGACCAGCACATCCAAACAAAACCCCCCTTGTGAAAAATTTCAAACCAAAAAGTCACCAACTCTTGCACATACAAAAAAAAAAAGGTAGCACACTGTAGCGCAAAACCCCCTTTTCAAACATAAATTAAAAAAAGAATTTGCATCATTTGGCTAGACATGGGGAAAAATTGAGAAATCTTAGCGCATAAAAAAGGGCCAAATTATTTCCCGATAGCCACGTTAAGGCTTTTTCTCAAAAATCAGGGCCCAAAACCCCTAATCCAATCCTCGCTTAAAAATCTGTCGGGGGGGAACATATGAATCCCCCCCTTTCCCCGGGACAAAAAATCACCCCTCTGGGGAGGGGTAATGAACCGGTGTAATTAAAAAGGGGGCCCCCAAAACGGGGGGAAAGTGCTCAGGTAGAAGGTAAATGAATACATATCAAAAAAACTGACCGGAAAAACCCAAACATCCCCCAAAGTGAAACAGTGCTAAACCTAGAGTCACCAACTCATGCACAAACAAAAAAAAAAAAAAAAGCACACTGTAGCGCTTTTGTTGCAAACAAAAATTTGAAAAATAATTGCATAAACTGCCTTAGAAATAAAAAAAATTGAGAAGTTTTTAGCGAAAAGGGGGGCCCCAAAATTAAAATTGTACCTGATACCAGTTAAGGCTTTTCTCAATATCAGGTCCAAAAAAAACCCCCAAACCCTTTTTTAAAAAACCCCCTGTTTTCAGGGAACCTTATAACCCCCCTTTTCCAGAAAAAAAATTTTCTACTCCGGGGGAGGGGTAATGAACCGGTGTAATTAAAAAGCCTGTGACCACGGGGGGAAAAGGCTCAGGTAAAAGTAAATGAATACATATCAAAAAACTGACCAAAAAACCAAACATACCCCCAAATTTAAAAAAGGGGGAAAAAAACCCGGGGGCCCCCAACCCCCATGCACATACAAAAAAAAAAGGGGAAACCCCCTTCGGGGGGGCCCTATACTTGAAAAACACAAATATAAAAAATTTTAAATTGCATCACGGGCCTTAGAAATAAAAAATTAAAAAAACCTTAGCGCAAAAAGGGGGCCAAAAAATTATTTTGTACCTGATAGCCATTTTAAGGGGCCTCTTCTCTAAAAAAAAGGGTCCAAAAAAATCCCCCCCCTCGCTTAGAAAAGTCTCCCAGGGGAAATTTTTATGAACCTCCCCCTTCAAAACTAAAATCTAAAAACTCTGTGGGGGGGTAATGAACCGGGAAAAATTTTAAAAAAAAAGGGCCCCGTGACCATCAGGGGGGGGTTTTTTCTTTTAAAAAAGGGGAAAAATGAAACTTTAAAAAAAAACCCCTGACCACCACATCCAAACATAGATCCATTGAAACCCCATGAAAAACCTAAAAGCCCCCCAAAACCATGCACCCCCCAAAAAAAAAAGTACACACTGTAGTCCCATAATTTTGAAAAAACACGAAATATGAAAAATAAAAAAAACCCTTTCCCTTTAAAAAATTTTAATGAAAAATTAAAAATTTTGGGGGCGCAAAAATGGCCAAATTATGTAACCGGGAAGCCTTTTTAAAAAGCTCTTCTCGTATATCAGGTAAAAACCCCTAATGCCAATCCTTTTTTAAAAAAGTCTGCCATGGGAACTTTTTAAATTTTCCCCTCTTCAAAAAAAAAATTCAACATCCTGTGGAGGGTAATAAAGGGGGTTTGTAATTAAAAAGCCGTAAAAAGGGGGTGGATGCCAGAAAAAGGGGAAAATGAATACATAAAAAAAACGACCCCCCCCCAAAACATAGATCCAGGTGAACAGTCAAAACCTAGAGTCACCAACTCATCACCCCCCAAAAAAAAAAGGGGGGGCACACTGTAGGCTATAACTTGCAAAACAAAATATAAAAAATGAATTCACCCCCGCCTTAAAAAATTTTAAAAAAAAATTTGGGGAACCCCCTTAGCGCATAATATGGCCAAATTATTTTGTCCCAAAAATACCACTTAAGGCTCTTCTCGTATACGGGTAAAAAAAAAATTTTCCAACCCCCCCTTTTAAAAAAAATTTTCCCCCATGGGAACAAAAAAAAAATTTCCCCCTTTTGGGGGAAAAAAAATTTAAAAACATCTCGGGGGGGGGGGTAATGAACCAGGTGTAATTAAAAACCCCGTGACCATCTTTTTTGGGCTAATGAAAAGGTAAATAAATACAAAAAAAAAAAATTTGCCCCCCCACACCCAAAAATTTCCCCCAAAAGGTGAACAGGTGCTAAAAAAAAGGGGCCCCCAAAACTTTTTTACATACAAAAAAAAAGGGGTAAAACCCCTGTGGCTAAACTTGCAAACAAAAAAAAAAAAAAAAAATGAATTGCTCCCCCCCCTTTTAGAAAAAAAAAAAAAATTGAGAAGTCTTAGCGCAAAAGGGGGCCCAAAAATTATGTCCCCCCAAGCCTTTTTAAAGGGGTTTTCTTCTCGAAAAAGGGTCCTAACTAACCCAACCCCTTTTTAAAAGTCTGTCTGGGGGGGAACATATAAATTTCCCCCTCTTCAAAAAAAAAATTCTACATCTCTGTGGAGGGGTAATGAACCTTTAAAAATTAAAAAAAACCCTTTTCCCAAAAGGGGGTTTTGGAGTGCTCAGGAAAAAAAAATTTTAAATACATATCAAAAAACTGACCGGAAAAATCCAAACAAGATCCAGGGGAAAAAAAGGGGGGAAAAAACCCCTAGAGTCCCCCCAATTTTTTTTAAAACATACAAAAAAAAAGGTAGCCGGGGGTACCTATAGTTTCCAAACAAAAATTTTGGGGAAAAAGGGAATTCATCCCCCCCTTAAAAAAAAAAAAAAAATAAAAAAATTGAGAAGCTTAGCGCAAAGGGGATCCAAATTATGTCCCCCTTTTAAGCCAATTTTAAAGGGGCCTCTGTATATCAGGTCCTAACAATGCCAATCCCCCTTTTAAAGAAAAGTCTTTCTCATGGGAACATTTAACCCCTTTTTCAACAAAAATTTTACATCCTGTGGGGGGGTTTTGAAATTTTAATTAAAAACCTGCCCCCAAAACAGGGGGAGGGGCGGGGGAAAAAGGGGAAAAAATAAATACCAAAAAAAACCCCCCCGGCCCCCCCCCAAACATAGATCCATGTAAAGGGGGTGCTAAACCTAAGCCCCCAAAAAAAATTTAAATACAAAAAAAAAGGTAGCCCCCTGAGCGAAAAAAGCTTAAAACCCCAAAATTTAAAAAAAAAAATTTTGCATCCTTTTTAAAAAATAAAAAAAATTTTTAAAAAAAAAAAGGCCGCAAAGATGGCCAAATTATGTGTACCTGATACCAATTAATTTTTCCTAAAAATATCGGGGCCCCAAACAAATGCCAATCCCCCGTTTAAAAAACCCCCGGCCTGGGGGGGAACATATGAATCCTTTTTTCAGACAAAATCTAAAATCCTGTGGGGGGTTTTGAACCGGAAAAAATTTAAAAAGCCTGCCCCCAAAACGGGGGGAGTGCTCAAAAAAGGAAAAAAAATTTTAAACATAAAAAAAAAACCGACCAGCACATCCAAACATACCCCCCTGAAAAAATTTCTAAACCTAAAAAAACCAACTCTTACATACAAAAAAAAAAGGGGTACCCACACCCCCGCTATAGCTTGAAAACCCCGAAATATAAAAATTTTAAAAAATTGCATCCCCCCCTTAAAATAGAAAAATTAAAAATTCTTAGCGCATAAATGGTTTTTTTTAAAAGTCCCCCTGATACCCCCGTTAAGGCTCTTCCGTATAGGGGGGCCCTTTAAAAAAAGGGGCCAATCCTCGTTTAAAAAAAAGCCCTTTTTTTTTAAAGGGGAACAAAATGAATCCTCTCTAAAAACTAAAATCTACATCTCTTGGGGGGGGAAAATGAACCGGTGTAATTAAAAACCCTTTCCCCCAAAAGGGGTGGGGGGGCTCGGAAAAAGGGGTAAATGAATACAAAAAAAAAAAACCTGCCCCCAAAAAACCAAACATACCCCCCAGTCCCCCCCCAAAGGGCAAACCTAGAAAAAACCCAACTCATGAACATAAAAAAAAAAAGGGGTAGCCCACTGTAGCGCAAAAATTTTTAAAAACAGAAATATAAAAAAAAAAAATTTTGGCATCCCCCCCTTTTAGAAATATAAAAAAATTGAAAATTTTTAAAAGCGCATAAGATGCCAAAAAAAAGTGTACCTATAGCCACGTTAAGGCTCTTCTCGTATATCAGGTCCTAACTAATGCCAATCCTCGCTTAGAAAAGTCTGTCTGCATGGAACAAATGAATCCTCTCTTCAGACTAAAATCTACATCTCTGTGGAGGGGTAATGAACCTGGTGTAATTAAAAAGCCTGTGACCATCAGGTGGAGTGCTCAGAGAGAAGGTAAATGAATACATATCAAAAAACTGACCAGCACATCCAAACATAGATCCAGTGTGAACAGGTGCTAAACCTAGAGTCACCAACTCATGTACATACAGGAAAAAAAGGTAGCCTACTGTAGCGCTATAGCTTGCAAACACAAAATATGAAAAATGAATTGCATCTCTGCTTTAGAAATATGAAAAATTGAGAAGTCTTAGCGCATAAGATGGCCAAATTATGTGTACCTGATAGCCACGTTAAGGCTCTTCTCGTATATCAGGTCCTAACTAATGCCAATGCTCGCTTAGAAAAGTCTGTCTGCATGGGAACATATGAATCCTCTCTTCAGACTAAAATCTACATCTCTGTGGAGGGGTAATGAACCTGGTGTAATTAAAAAGCCTGTGACCAACAGGTGGAGTGCTCAGGTAGAAGGTAAATGAATACATATCAAAAAACTGACCGGCACATCCAAACATAGATCCAGTGTGAACAGGTGCTAAACCTAGAGTCACCAACTCATTCACATACAAGAAAAAAGGTAGCACACTGTAGCGCTATAGCTTCCAAACATGAAATATGAAAAATGAATTGCATCACTGCCTTAGAAATATGAAAAATTGAGAAGACTTAGCGCATAAGATGGCCAAATTATGTGTACCTGATAGCCAAGTTAAGGCTCTTCTCGTAATATCAGGTCCTAACTAATGCCAATCCTCGCTTAGAAAAGTCTGTCTGCATGGGAACATATGAATCCTCTCTTCAGACTAAAATCTACATCACTGTGGAGGGGTTTTGAACCAGGTGTAATTAAAAAGCCTGTGACCATCAGGTGGAGTGCTCAGGTAGAAGGTAAATGAATACATATCAAAAAACTGACCAGCACATCCAAACATAGATCCAGTGTGAACAGGTGCTAAACCTAGAGTCACCAACTCATGTACATACAAGAAAAAAAGGTAGCCCACTGTAGCGCTATAGCTTGCAAACACGAAATATGAAAAATGAATTGCATCGCTGCTTTAGAAATATGAAAAATTGAGAAGTCTTAGCGCATAAGATGGCCAAATTATGTGTACCTGATAGCCACGTTAAGGCTCTTCTCGTATATCAGGTCCTTACTAATGCCAATGCTCGCTTAGAAAAGTCTGTCTGTATGGGAACATATGAATCCTCTCTTCAGACTAAAATCTACATCTCTGTGGAGGGGTAATGAACCTGGTGTAATTAAAAAGCCTGTGACCAACAGGTGGAGTGCTCAGGTAGAAGGTAAATGAATACATATCAAAAAACTGACCAGCACATCCAAACATAGATCCAGTGTGAACAGGTGCTAAACCTAGAGTCACCAACTCATGCACATACAAGAAAAAAAGGTAGTACACTCTACGCTATAGCTTGCAAACATGAATATGAAAAATGAATTGCATCACTGCCTTAGACATATGAAAAATTGAGAAATCTTAGCGCATAAGATGGCCAAATTATGTGTACCTGATAGCCACGTTAAGGCTCTTCTCGTATATCAGGTCCTAACTAATGCCAATCCTCGCTTTAAAAAGTCTGTCTGCATGGGAACATATGAATCCTCTCTTCAGACTAAAATCTACATCTCTGTGGAGGGGTAATGAACCAGGTGTAATTAAAAAGCCTGTGACCATCAGGTGGAGTGCTCATGTAGAAGGTAAATGAATACATATCAAAAAACTGACCAGCACATCCAAACATAGATCCAGTGTGAACAAGTGCTAAACCTAGAGTCACCAACTCATGTACATACAAGAAAAAAAAGGTAGCCCTCTGTAGCGCTATAGCTTGCAAACACGAAATATGAAAAATGAATTGCATCGCTGCTTTAGAAATATGAAAAATTGAGAAGTCTTAGCGCATAAGATGGCCAAATCATGTGTACCTGATAGCCACGTTAAGGCTCTTCTCGTATATCAGGTCCTAACTAATGCCAATCCTCGCTTAGAAAAGTCTGTCTGCATGGGAACATATGAATCCTCTCTTCAGACTAAAATCTACATCTCTGTGGAGGGGTAATGAACCTGGTGTAATTAAAAAGCCTGTGACCAACAGGTGGAGTGCTCAGGTAGAAGGTAAATGAATACATATCAAAAAACTGACCGGCACATCCAAACATAGATCCAGTGTGAACAGGTGCTAAACCTAGAGTCACCAACTCATTCACATACAAGAAAAAAAGGTAGCACACTGTAGCGCTATAGCTTGCAACATGAAATATGAAAAATGAATTGCATCACTGCCTTAGAAATATGAAAAATTGAGAAACTTAGCGCATAAGATGGCCAAATTATGTGTACCTGATAGCCAGTTAAGGCTCTTCTCGTATATCAGGTCCTAACTAATGCCAATCCTCGCTTAGAAAAGTCTGTCTGCATGGGAACATATGAATCCTCTCTTCAGACTAAAATCTACATCCTGTGAGGGGTTTGAACCAGGTGTAATTAAAAAGCCTGTGACCATCAGGTGGAGTGCTCAGGTAGAAGGTAAATGAATACATATCAAAAAACTGACCAGCACATCCAAACATAGATCCAGTGTGAACAGGTGCTAAACCTAGAGTCACCAACTCATGTACATACAAGAAAAAAAGGTAGCCACTGTAGCGCTATAGCTTGCAAACACGAAATATGAAAAATGAATTGCATCCTGCTTTAGAAATATGAAAAATTGAGAAGTCTTAGCGCATAAGATGGCCAAATTATGTGTACCTGATAGCCACGTTAAGGCTCTTCTCGTATATCAGGTCCTAACTAATGCCAATCTCGCTTAGAAAAGTCTGTCTGTATGGGAACATATGAATCCTCTCTTCAGACTAAAATCTACATCTCTGTGGAGGGGTAATGAACCTGGTGTAATTAAAAAGCCTGTGACCAACAGGTGGAGTGCTCAGGTAGAAGGTAAATGAATACATATCAAAAAACTGACCGGCACATCCAATCATAGATCCAGTGTGAACAGGTGCTAAACCTAGAGTCACCAACTCATGCACATACAGAAAAAAAGGTAGCACACTGTAGTGCTATAGCTTGCAAACACGAAATATGAAAAATAATTGCATCACTGCCTTAGAAATATGAAAAATTGAGAAGTCTTAGCGCATAAGATGGCCAAATTATGTGTACCTGATAGCCACGTTAAGGCTCTTTTCGTATATCAGTCCTAACTAATGCCAATCCTCTTAGAAAAGTCTGTCTGCATGGGAACAAATGAATCCTCTCTTCAGACTAAAATCTACATCTCTGTGGAGGGGTAATGAACCTGGTGTAATTAAAAAGCCTGTGACCATCAGGTGGAGTGCTCAGAGAGAAGGTAAATGAATACATATCAAAAAACTGACCAGCACATCCAAACATAGATCCAGTGTGAACAAGTGCTAAACCTAGAGTCACCAAATGCACATACAAGAAAAAAGGTAGCACACTGTAGCGCTATAGCTTGCAAACATGAAATATGAAAAATGAATTGCATCACTGCCTTAGACATAGAAAAATTGAGAAATCTTAGCGCATAAGATGGCCAAATTATGTGTACCTGATAGCCACGTTAAGGCTCTTCTCGTATATCAGGTCCTAACTAATGCCAATCCTCGCTTAGAAAAGTCTGTCTGCATGGGAACATATGAATCCTCTCTTCAGACTAAAATCTACATCTCTGTGGAGGGTAATGAACCGGTGTAATTAAAAAGCCTGTGACCATCAGGTGGAGTGCTCAGTAGAAGGTAAATGAATACATATCAAAAAACTGACCGCACATCCAACATAGATCCAGTGTGAACAGGTGCTAAACCTAGAGTCACCAACTCATGCACATACAAGAAAAAAAGGTAGCACACTGTAGGCTATAGCTTGCAAACATGAAATATGAAAATGAATTGCATCACTGCCTTAGAAATATGAAAAATTGAGAAGTCTTAGCGCAAAGATGGCCAAATTATGTGTACCTGATAGCCACGTTAAGGCTCTTCTCGTATATCAGGTGCTAACTAATGCCAATCCTCGCTTAGAAAAGTCTGTCTGCATGGGAACATATGAATCCTCTCTTCAGACTAAAATCTACATCTCTGTGGAGGGGTAATGAACCTGGTGTAATTAAAAAGCCTGTTACCAACAGGTGGAGTGCTCAGGTAGAAGGTAAATGAATACATATCAAAAAACTGACCAGCACATCCAAACATAGATCCAGTGTGAACAGGTGCTAAACCTAGAGTCACCAACTCATGCACATACAAGAAAAAAAAGTAGCACACTGTAGTGCTATAACTTGCAAACACGAAATATGAAAAATGAATTGCATCACTGCCTTAGAAATATGAAAAATTGAGAAGTCTTAGCGCATAATATGGCCAAATTATGTGTACCTGATAGCCACGTTAAGGCTCTTCTCGTATATCAGGTCCTAACTAATGCCAATCCTCGCTAAGAAAAGTCTGTCTGCATGGGAACATATGAATTCTCTCTTCAGACTAAATCTTACATCTCTGTGGAGGGGTAATGAACCGGGTGTAATTAAAAAGCCTGTGACCATCAGGTGGAGTGCTCAGGTAGAAGGTAAATGAATACATATCAAAAAACTGACCAGCACATCCAAACATAGATCCAGTGTGAACAGGTGCTAAACCTAGAGTCACCAACTCATGCACATACAGAAAAAAAGGTAGCCCACTGTAGTGCTATAGCTTGCAAACACAAAATATGAAAAATGAATTGCATCTCTGCTTTAGAAATATGAAAAATTGAGAAGTCTTAGCGCATAAGATGGCCAAATTATGTGTACCTGATAGCCACGTTAAGGCTCTTCTCGTATATCAGGTCCTAACTAATGCCAATCTCGCTTAGAAAAGTCTGTCTGCATGGGAACATATGAATCCTCTCTTCAGACTAAAATCTACATCTCTGTGGAGGGTAATGAACCGGTGTAATTAAAAAGCCTGTGACCAACAGGTGGAGTGCTCAGGTAGAAGGTAAATGAATACATATCAAAAAACTGACCAGCACATCCAAACATAGATCCAGTGTGAACAGGTGCTAAACCTAGAGTCACCAACTCATGCACATACAAGAAAAAAAGGGTAGCACACTGTAGCGCTATAGCTTGCCAAACATGAAATATGAAAAATGAATTGCATCACTGCCTTAGAAATATGAAAAATTGAGAAGTCTTAGCGCATAAGATGGCCAAATTATGTGTACCTGATACCCAAAGTTAAGGCTCTTCTCGTATATCAGGTCCTAACTAATGCCAATCCTCGCTTAGAAAAGTCTGTCTGCATGGGAACATATGAATCCTCTCTTCAGATAAAATCTACATCCTGTGGAGGGGTTAATGAACCTGGTGTAATTAAAAAGCCTGTGACCAACAGGTAGAGTGCTCAGATATAAGGTAAATGAATACATATCAAAAAACTGACTTGCACATCCAAACATAGATCCAGTGTGAACAGGTGCTAAACCTAGAGTTACCAACTCATGCACATACAAGAAAAAAAGGTAGCACACTGTAGCGCTATAGCTTGCAAACACGAAATATGAAAAATGAATTGCATCACTGCCTTAGAAATATGAAAAATTGAGAAGTCTTAGCGCATAAGATGGTCAAATTATGTGTACCTGATAGCCACGTTAAGGCTCTTCTCGTATATCAGGTCCTAACTAATGCCAATCCTCGCTTAGAAAAGTCTGTCTGCATGGGAACATATGAATCCTCTCTTCAGACTAAAATCTACATCTCTGTGGAGGGGTAATGAACCTGGCGTAATTAAAAAACCTGTGACCATCAGGTGGAGTGCTCAGGTAGAAGGTAAATGAATACATATCAAAAAACTGACGAGCACATCCAAACATAGATCCAGTGTGAACAGGTGCTAAACCTAGAGTCACCAACTCATGCACATACAAGAAAAAAAGGTAGCACACTGTAGCGCTATAGCTTGCAAACACGAAATATGAAAAATGAATTGCATCACTGCCTTAGAAATATGAAAAATTGAGAAGACTTAGCGCATAAGATGGCCAAATTATGTGTACCTGATAGCCACGTTAAGGCTCTTCTCGTATATCAGGTCCTAACTAATGCCAATGCTCGCTTAGAAAAGTCTGTATGGGAACATATGAATCCTCTCTTCAGACTAAAATCTACATCTCTGTGGAGAGGTAATGAACCTGGTGTAATTAAAAAGCCTGTGACCAACAGGTGGAGTGCTCAGGTAGAAGGTAAATGAATACATATCAAAAAACTGACCGGCACATCCAATCATAGATCCAGTGTGAACAGGTGCTAAACCTAGAGTCACCAACTCATGCACATACAAGAAAAAAAGGTAGCACACTGTAGTGCTATAGCTTGCAAACACGAAATATGAAAAATGAATTACATCACTGCCTTAGAAATATGAAAAATTGAGAAGTCTTAGCGCATAAGATGGCCAAATTATGTGTACCTGATAGCCACGTTAAGGCTCTTTTCGTATATCAGGTCCTAACTAATGCCAATCCTCGCTTAGAAAAGTCTGTCTGCATGGGAACATATGAATCCTCTCTTCAGACTAAAATCTACATCTCTGAGGAGGGGTAATGAATCAGGTGTAATTAAAAAGCCTGTGACCATCAGGTGGAGTGCTCAGGTAGAAGGTAAATAAATACATATCAAAAAACTGACTTGCACATCCAAACATAGATCCAGTGTGAACAGGTGCTAAACCTAGAGTTACCAACTCAATGTCACGCTGTCTAATGATATGAATACAATGTCAGTAAACTATTTATACAGGAACCACACTCTATACAACATATAGTTTAGCAACAACAGAATGTAAGTATAAAATAGATTTACCTGACACAATCTCTGCAGAACTTTAGGGTTAATCTTGAGGACTAGATGTGCAGGAACGATATAGTTGAACTCAGGGTTAATCTTGAGGACTTGATGAGCTGTAACAGGAAAGAGGAGGACCGGGGTCTAACCTGACCCTACACTGGGGTCCTAACTAATCCCTTACCTTGGAGGTACTGATAATGGTTCAGAGGTCCAAGTCTCCAGCCTAACCCTGTCTCCTGTCAGACCCTGAACCCTGTAATCAGTCCTAAGAAGGATCCTGATTACCACCAAAGGGATATGGGCTGATCTCAGCTAAATACACAGATTAGACATATAAGACAGACAGGATAGCACTCACTTGCATACACACTCAAACACCGAAGGAACATAAATGGTCTGGGAAATAAACTCTAAGCAAGTTGAGCTTAAAACAGCTAAGGAGCTCTCAACTTAAGTCTATACAGATTCATTCCTATCTGTGGTCTGCATGAAGGATTTCACTGGCAACTCCCAAAGCAGACAACCAGGAATTTAAAGGAAACCAATCAACAAATAATCAATTGCAGCCGGGAGAAACTGCACCCAGTCCCAGCACCGAGCACAGACAGAATTAACTCCCAAGCTGCCAAACACAAAGAAACAGCAACTCAGCTGTGAGAAGTCAAAATGTGCAACCGCGACGATCTTCGTGGCAATGCACACATGACAGTACCCCCCTTCTACGAGGGGCCTCCGGACCCTCAGGGCCAGGCCTGCCCGGGTGAGTTCTGTGGAAGGTCCGAACCAAACGATCTGCGTTAATGTCAGATGCAGGAACCCACGTCCTCTCCTCTGGACCATACCCCTTCCAATGAACCAAGTACTGAAGGGACCGGCGATTCAGACGTGAGTCAATGATCTTTGACACTTGAAACTCCAAGTTACCATTGACCACCACTGGAGGAGGAGGTAGAGGTGATGGTATGACTGGTGCCACGTACCTTTTAAGTAATGACTTGTGGAACACATTATGAATTTTAAACGTAGAAGGAAGTTCCAGACGAAATGCCACAGGATTAATTATGGAACTGATCCTGTACGGCCCGATGAATCTGGGACCCAGTTTCCAGGAGGGCACTTTAAGTTTTATATTCCTGGTAGACAACCATACCAGATCGTTCACATTCAGATCTGGACCAGAAACTCTCCTCCTATCAGCCATACGTTTGTAACGGTTCCCCATCGTACTCAAATTATTAAATACACCTCGCCACACAGAAGCAAGTGACGACGAGAAACGCTCCTCCTCAGGAACCCCAGAAGGACCCCCCCCATTGAAAGTACAAAACTGGGGATGAAAACCATATGCCCCAAAAAACGGGGACTTACCAGTGGACTCGCTCCGCCTGTTGTTAAGAGCGAACTCTGCCAGAGGCAAGAAAGAAGACCAGTCCTCCTGGTTCTCCGATACAAAACACTGGAGATATGTCTCTAAACTCTGATTCAGACGCTCTGTCTGACCATTGGTCTGTGGATGAAAAGCCGAGGAAAACGACAATTGCATCCCCCGACGTAAACAAAATGCCCTCCAAAATTTGGACACAAACTGAGACCCCCTATCTGAAACCACATCAGAAGGCAACCCATGAAGTCTCACGATCTCCCTAATGAACACCTGCGCCAGAGTTTTAGCATTAGGGAGTGCAGGAAGAGCAACGAAATGTGCCATCTTACTGAACCTGTCAACAACCACCAGTATGACAGTATTCCCAGACGACGGAGGAAGGTCCGTAATGAAGTCCATAGATAAATGAGTCCATGGACGCTCCGGAAGTTTCAAGGGTAAAAGGGTCCCAGACGGACGGGTATGAGGAGTTTTAGAGCGAGTACAAACCCCACAGGACGCGACAAAAGTTATAACATCTTTATTAGCGTTAGGCCACCAAAATCGGCGGGAAAGGAGATCTAAAGTAGCCTTACTCCCTGGATGTCCTGCTAAAGCAGAATTATGATGTGCCTCAATAACCTTTTGTCTCAACTGATTCGGGACAAACAGTCTCCCTGGAGGTCCTGCAGGGGCGTCCCCCTGAGCCTCTAACACCTCCTCCTCAAGCTCAGAACATACAGCCGACACTACCACCCTCTCCTGAAGGATAGGAAGCGGGTCGTCCGTTTTCCCGGCCCCTGGGAAACTGCGAGACAAGGCATCAGCCTTTACATTCTTAGACCCCGGACGATAAGTGACGACAAAATTAAACCTGGTAAAAAACAACGACCATCGAGCTTGTCTGGAATTCAGACGCTTAGCGGATTCTAAATACAGCAGGTTCTTGTGATCAGTAATAACGGTGACCGGGTGGACTGCCCCCTCCAAAAAGTGACGCCATTCTTCAAAAGCCAATTTAATGGCCAAAAGTTCCCTATTGCCGATATCATAATTCCTTTCGGCGGACGACAATTTCTTAGAAAAGAAAGCGCACGGATGCCATTTACCAGGGTACGGACCCTGGGACAATATAGCACCCACTCCTACGTCAGACGCGTCCACCTCCACAATGAACGGCTGAGATACATCTGGTTGGATGAGAACGGGTGCCGAAGCAAAACATCTTTTTAAAGAGGAAAAGGCTTGGCAAGCTTTGTCCGACCACTTAGAAAAATCCGTCCCTTTTCTCGTCATGTCAGTGAGAGGTTTGACGACAGACGAGAAATTACAAATAAATTTCCGGTAGTAATTAGCAAACCCCAAAAAACGCTGCAGAGCCTTAAGATCCCCTGGCTGATCCCATTCAAGCACTGCTCTCACCTTTTCAGGGTCCATACGGAAACCGGAGGCTGACACCAAAAAACCCAAAAACTGAAGTTCCTGTATGGCAAAAACACACTTCTCCAGTTTGGCGTATAGTTTATTGTCTCGCAAGATCTGCAACACCTGTCTCACATGCTCCTGGTGAGACACAAGATCTGGCGAGTAAATTAAAATGTCATCCAAATATACGACCACAAACACCCCCACAAGGTGACGAAAAATGTCATTAACAAAATGTTGGAATACTGCTGGAGCAGTAGTCAGACCAAAAGGCATGACCAGGTTTTCATAATGTCCCTCCGGCGTGTTAAACGCCGTTTTCCACTCATCTCCCTCTTTTATCCTAATCAGATTATACGCCCCCTGAGATCCAATTTAGAGAACCATTTGGCGCCAACAATTTGATTGAAGAGATCAGGAATAAGAGGTAGTGGATACGGATCTCGAACAGTAATCCGATTAAGTTCGCGGAAATCCAAGCAAGGGCGTAGGCCTCCATCTTTTTTCTTCACAAAGAAGAACCCAGCGGCCACAGGGGAAGATGAAGGTCTAATATGCCCTTTGGCCAGACTTTCAGAAATATAATCTTTCATAGCCTGTCTTTCAGGACCAGAAAGATTATACAACCTAGCTTTAGGCAACTTAGCATCAGGAAGTAGATTAATAGAGCAGTCATACACGCAATGAGGAGGCAACTCCCGACACCCCTCCTCAGAGAAAACATCCCCAAAATCCTCCAAAAAAGGAGGCAATGTACTAGGCACGACCGCACTGATGACTGTGTTCATGCAGTTGCTTTTGCAAAACTCACCCCATTGGCTTATCTCTCTGGACTGCCAATTAATCACAGGGTTATGTTTAACCAGCCAAGGAAGTCCCAACACAATGGGAGTAGGTAGACCCTCCAACACATAACAAGATAATTGTTCCCTATGTATAGCCCCTACCCGAAGGTCAATGTTATGAACCTCATGAACAAAGCTACCTTGGCCGAGAGGCCTGGCGTCGATGGAGAAAATAGGGATCGGTTTGACCAATACACTCAGATGCATACCTTGAGCCTGAGCAAACTGAGCGTCAACAGATTAGCCCCAGAACCACTATCCAGAAGAACAGACAATCTCTTCACTCTAGTACCAACCACCACCTCCACTGGTACAAGGAACTGAGAAGAACCGGCGGATGAAATACATACTCCCAGGTTGTCGTCCACCACACAACCTGGGATTAGCAGTTTTCCGGCGACTTTTTACTTAACAAGACACGGATGGACATTCTCCAACAAAATGTCCCTCTTTCCCGCAGAAAAAACACCTTCTAGTCCTGCGGCGTGCCGCCAATCCCCTACTACGAAAAGATGTCCCTCCCAACTGCATAGGCTCATCCGAACAGACAAGGGGAACCTCAACATAAGGGACTTTAGTAGTAGGTGGAGAAACAACAGGGAGTGGAGTTACCTCACCCCTCTCCCGAAGCCGTCTATCAGTACGGATAGCTAGGGCCATAGCAGCCTCCAGAGAAGGAGGAGACTCATACTGGGCCAAAACGTCTTTTAATTTGTCAGAAAGCCCATGACAAAACTGGCTCCTAAGAGCTGGGTCATTCCACTGAGTATCCGTGGCCCATCTACGAAACTCAGAAGCAAATTCCTCCGCGGACGATCTCCCTGCTGTAACTTACGTAATTTGGTCTCAGCAAGAGAGACCCGATCTGGGTCATCATATACCAATCCCAGAGCAGTAAAAAATTGATCTACAGACTGTAGAGCCGGGGAACCCGGAGGAAGGGAAAATGCCAGGATTGAGGGTCCCCTTGAAGAAGTGAGATAACAATTCCCACTCTCTGCTCATCACTCCCTGATGATCGCGGCCGAAGCCGAAAATACAATTTACATGCCTCCCGGAAGGTAAAAAATTTGTCTCGCCCACCAGTGAACCTATCTGGAAGAGCTACTTTAGGTTCAACTCTGGTTTGCTCCAGGGGAGACAAAACTTTGGACTTAATGTCCATCAGCTCCATGGATAATCCCTGCAACTGCAGAGCCAGCTGGGCTACTGGATCCATGGTAACTAGAGATAATTTTTTATGGCCAGTGAAAATGTCACGCTGTCTAATGATATGAATACAATGTCAGTAAACTATTTATACGGAACCACACTCTATACAACATATAGTTTAGCAACAACAGAATGTAAGTTGTTGTGAATGGGTTTGAGATGAGTTCTGAGCAGAGGCTCCCTCTGGTGGTTACAAGCGGTACTAGTGAGGATTGAGAGGACTGGGAATCAGGTGTTACTGACTGGTCTTATATAAGGGAGTCATTTTCCCATCAGGGTTGCCGGTGATCAATTGTTCTGGTCTGAATCCTTCTTTCCAGTTTCCCTTGTAGCCTGCTGTGTCGTGTCTGCATCTCCTGCTATCAGATAAGATAATTTTTATTTTGTGTTTTTGCTATATTTTTGCATTTTGTCCTGCACTTCTGTGGGGGCCTTCAGGGTCCCCTCCGGGGGCTTTTGCCCTCTCAGTTTAGTCCTGCCACTGTGTTTTGTACTTTTGCTTTTTCCAGTTTTTTTTCAGTGGCTGCTGTTTTGATTTTGTTACACCAGAGAACTAATTTAGGTGGTAGAGGTCGTGTGATCTCAGGTGATTTTGAAATTAGTAGTGTTGGTGTTTTTTTCAGGGTTTTCTGGGATTGCGGTGGGTGCCCTTCCTGTCCTTTTCTATTTAGATAGTTTGGGCCCCGGCGTTTGCTCATACTATTTTCTATCTGTGTCAGTATTTCCTCTTGTCTAACCGCCATTACATTGTTTGGGGGCTTTCTATTATCTTTGGGGTTCTGCTCCGGGGCAGATAGCTTTCCTATTTCTATCTTTAGGTGTAGTTAGTTTCTCAGGCTGTGACGAGGCGTCTAGGACCAACGTAGGAACGCTCCACGGCTGCCTCTAGTTGCGGTGGTTAGTCAGGGTACTGCAATCTCATAGATTCCAACTGCTCTGGTGTATTTCCTTTTTTACCTGCACTCCTCAGCTACCGTAACATAACACTATCACCGGCCTTAAAAATTGTATGGTACTCACAGAAGGGAAAAAATATTTTGAAGGAAGAAAAGTTGTCAGAGATATTTTTCTGTTTGTTGCATTTTTTTTTTTCCCTCTGTATCTCTGGGTGCTGGGGAGGATCTTTTCTCCCAATGGAGTTTGCACAGTTGTCTGGCCGTGTGGATCAGCTTGCCACTGAGGTTCAGAGTATTGCTGCATATCTTGCTAGGTTGCCTGTTGTGGAACCTAGGATCCCCATGCCAGATTTGTTTTTAGGGGATCGAGCTAAGTTTCAGAATTTCAAAAATAATTGTAAATTGTTTCTTGCCTTAAAATCTAAGTCCTCAGGAAACGCAGCGCAGCAGGTTCAAATTATCATCTCTCTCCTGCGCGGCGATCCTCAGGATTGGGCTTTTTCCCTGATACCTGGGGATCCTGTTTTGAGTGATGTTGATGCATTTTTTCAGGCTTTGGGGTTATTGTACGATGAGCCTAATGTCACTGATCAAGCTGAAAAAGCCTTGTTGGCATTAAATCAGGGGCTTGATGACGCTGAGTTATACTGTCAGAGATTCCGTAGGTGGGCAGTCCTGACCAAGTGGAATGACGACGCTTTGGCGGCCCTTTTCCGGAAGGGTCTGTCGGATAATGTAAAGGATGTTATGGTGGGATTCCCTGTCCCCTCTGGTCTCAATGATTCTATGTCATTAGCGATTCAAATTGACAGACGTTTGCGTGAGCGGAGAAGTATGCGTGGAGTTGTGTTGCCTTGTGAGCCAGCTGCTGAGCCCATGCAGTGTGATGGAGTGGTGTCTGGGGCACAGCGTCATGAGTTTCGAAAGCGCAATGGGTTATGTTTCTACTGTGGTGATGCCTCTCATGCTATTTCAGTCTGCCCTAAGCGGGGAAGACGTTTTGCATGCTCAGTTGTCTTGGG